>JBAIZL010000005.1:81451665-81531665 GCA_036971475.1 Prosapia bicincta
AATTGATCCACGTTTTTTAAAGTTATTATTAAAGAACTTTTCAAAATGGCGGCAATTAAATAATAAGCTTTTTAATGGTATTAACACAGATAAAAGCTATAGTAGGCTCACAGAAGCAACCCTGCTCACTCGACGCATTATCTTTCCACTTTTAATCGCAATAATATCGTTTCTCACTTACTTGATATTCTAATATACTTCACCCTATCCTTACAAAGCAATAGATATTATTCACGATAGACGCCATTTTATCTGAATCCTCATTATTTGCTATTTATTTTTGATATGTTAATACTTTATGTTACATTTGCTATATTTTTTATCTAGTCAACACATTTCACGGTACAAAGTGAGCAATGAAATTATTATTCTGTGACAGCTTTGCGCTTAAGTACAAAGCTTCATTGGTCTATAGTAATAAACACCATGGTAGATTGAACTAGAGGATATGAAAAGGTATCCAAGAGAAACAGAGTCGATCGATGGAGGGCCGAGGGTGAGAGAGGGTAGCTCACTTTACAGTCCCGTAGAGGGACGTTCACACGAGAGACTTGTAAAGAAAATCGAATATCTTTTATATCGAAGTCGATCATAGGATGTTTAGGACATTCAATGAAATAATAATCTGCAAAACTAAATTTTAAAGTGCCATGAGCTGAAATACGAGAGTACACTCTTAGGCCTGCAAGTAACAGATGGCTAGATAAGAGGCAGCAGCATAGCATTATATTATTTAAATAAATATATGTAGAAAAAATATAAAATTTCTATTAAGAAAATGTTAATTTATTAATTTGTTTTAGAATAAATAAAAAAATTCTCTTGATAAAATAAACCATTATTTTGTTTAATTAAATTAGCCCCACACCTTTAACATCAACAAACACAAATTCTAAATAGACGTGTAAGTTTCTACAGAAACGAAGAGTTATTTAGGGAATTAACAATTTTTATATTTAATTAGATTTTTTACAATTTGTTTTTACAGATAAATTTTAAAACTATTCATTTAAAATCATATCATTTTAGTAAAATCTGCAGTCTGTTCTACTTTCTAATGCCTATATTTAACCCACTATATTTTATGAGTGGGTTATAATTTATAGGCTTTATATTTTTCATGCCAATATTTTATTGGTTCGAACCTCTTTTACATTCAGAATACATTTCATCATTACAAGAAATTGTTATTCAATTCCTACAAATAGTTCACACTCTCCCTATATATTGTTCAAATTTTCAATTGTTTATAAAATAATTTTTATTCCTATAATCAAGTTCAAATACATTTATTACATTTTGTCGTGGATTACACTTGATGACAATAGAGTTTTTTCAATTATTATTTCAATAATTAAATTTCATGTATTCATTTCAGTTTTATATTGGAGAAAATCGTTTTCATAAAAGGGCAAATTAAAAGATATAGTTTTTTTTGTCCCATTGGGCTAAACGTTATCTTTGTTGACCTAAGTAAGAATTTAATTTAAACATTTTGTGTTTATGTTACGTGTTTTTATATAACAAGGAATGTAGAGTTAACAGCCATCACTATAGTCGGATCAGATGACTTGTTAGTTCAGCAATGTATAGATTGAACATTGTAAGGTTATTATAAAAATGTAAACTTGCTACCTTTTCCAGTAGACCTCCAAATCCTGTGAGACCTGTCAGACAGAACTTCCAGTGTAGATGAGATTTACAGCACAGCTGCCTCCAATAAATCCAATTACAAGTTACCAGACCAGACAGCCTCTGGAACACAGCACTGAATTTGGGACCGACTATTCAAAACGTTTAATTAATTTTGAACACCTCAACACCCCAATTTCAATCTGAAATGTTCGCCTCAAGAATATTTACCCAATTGTTTAATATAGCTTCATTACAACACAGAGTACCTCGAAATACATGAGCCGCAGGCGATTTATTAAAGGCGATTTATTAAAGGGTCTTACAGTTATGAATAAGACTTTTTTGTTCTATTGTTTCGTTAGCCATTCTCAGTTTCCGTTGCGAGGATAGTTCAATATGCTTGAGAATTTTTGTTCGTTTTCATCCTACTTGTCCTCCAATTATAGTCCTCTCAGAAATTAACCAAGCTTAGAGTCACCCATTTCCAACCTGAATATTTAGCTAAGTTTTAATAATTTCTTTAAAATATTTAATAGTTTCTTATTAATTGACAAACATTGTGTTTTGTGGTAAAATGTATTGAATGTATCACAAAATTTATCATCTGTGTGATAACGCAAAGGTACCCTTGATTGAAACATTATATGTAAAAATAAATAGTTGTACCTGACTCACTATATATGTGAATCACATATATTTTTCAAACTATAATCTCTACGATTGTAAAAGTAAATAAAATTGAACCAATAGAAGGAATTGAAAAGACGTAAACTTTAAACTTATTTCCAATTCCACTTTGCGCTTTACTTATCCAGCTCCAGGTTTCCTCTTACCGCATCCTACACACGGCCATGTATACCGCTGACTACACAAACGCTCTAAACGAGAACTCTGTACTCGCCTAATCTCAGCGACTCTTTTAGAAATAAGTCCAGACTACGTTGCGTTGCTGGATCATACGCAACCTGTTACGTCACTAGTTACATTCGGATAATAGTGACTGAATACAGATTACCTTTTATATATTCTTCCTGTTCATTAGAAACCAGATACTCGTCGACATTTTCGCTTTAATTGAAATATTGCTTATTTATCACAATGGGATGACCTTGACATGTAAATTGTTACTGTCATCATGTAAACAAGTATAATTTAGTATGGGTTACATAAATATATATTATTACCAGAGTAAAGATAGAGAAACAGCATTGCAATCATTTTACTACAGAAGCATCTAACTGCCCACGTCTTCCATTATGGCCATAAAAAGCTTAAAGCTGACGTTGGAAACTTCTTAATAAACTTTTAATTTGTTATCGTCTGTCATGTCTAGAAGGTTTTATTTTATGTCACTTGAATAGAGTGGTAAACCTGGTTTCTGTATCTTAAAAACTGTTGTTGCTAAATTATTAATTTTTATTTTAAAATGAAAATCAATAAAAGTTGAATTCATATAAGAATTGTGAGGCTGGTAATAGCCAAAGTTTTATATATATATATATATATATATATATATATATATATATATATATATATATAAATGTGTGTGTGTGTGTGTGTGTGCGTGTGTGTGTGTGTTATGTGTGTGTGTGTGTGTGTGTGTGTGTGTGCGTGCGTGTGTGTGTGTGTGTGTGTGTATGTGTGTGTGTGTGTGTGTGTGTGTGTGTGTGTGCATGTGTGTGTGTGTGTGTGTGTGTGTGTGTGTGTGTGTGTGTGTGTGTGTGTGTGTGTGTGTGTGTGTGTGCGTGTGTGCGTGTGTGTGTGTGTGTGTGAGTGTGAGTTTATTAAAACTACTAACTCCTGAAACAAGAATTAGAACAGAAGCTACAAACTAAAATAATATATTCAATAATTGCCCTTGACAACTGGATTCAAATAATAAGTTTATAAATATAGATTTATTTAAAGCCGTTCATACTCATAGATTCAACAAATAAAGTATACAATTGTAGGTTTAATTGATATTGTGTGTAACCATAAATTCGTTATATGCCATTTACAAGCACAGACTCAACAAATGAAGTGTAAAATTATATTAAATCTTGTATTTAACCACACATTTTTTTATTGCCATTTACAACCATCGATTCAGCTATTACCATTTAAAACCATCGATTCAACGAATGATATGTACAATCTTAGGTTTAATTGATGCTGTGTCTAACCATGGATTCAACTAACGCCATTTCCAATCATATACTCAACTGATTTCTTTTCCGATCACAGTCGTTCACAACCATAGATTTAAATAACACTTAAACCACTTACAACCACAGTATCAACTATTCCGTTTATACCTATAGACTCAACATAGCGCTGTTTTCAACCATAGATTCAGCTAACGCCGTTTTAAAACACATATTCAACTAATTTATTTTGAAAATACCAGAGGGTCAAGAGACATTAAATCAGAAAACGTGAAAGGAGATTTCATCTGTTAAAGGTTAAAATTAGTGATAAATCCACATAGCGCCAATAAACTTGTGGTTGAATGTAGAAATGATGGGATAACAATAATAACCTCAGAATCAGACATCCTTTAGATAAAACGTCCTTTAAAGAGTACTTTTGCCACTTGCTTGATTATAGTGCGCCAGCCTGTGTTATAATGAAGATTTCTCTTGACAACAGGTTAATTGTTCTTGCAACCCACAATTCACTCTGAAATTAAAGCATTGAAGGGCTCAAATTAATTAAATTTTTGAGTACGCGTTCCCGTTTTCAGGGTTGTGTACGGTACACAGAGGTCTGTAACTTGTAATTGGATTTATTGAAGGCAGCTGCGCAGCAGATCCTATTAGGGGTAGAAGTTCATGACAGGTTTAAGAGCATTTGGTGGTTCACTGGAAAGTTTTTCCAACTGGAATTAGGAAGTTTATATCTTTTAATAGTCGAACAATGTTCAATCAATTCCTGTCGAACAACCGAACTTTAATCATACAGTCTTACACTGATGCAGCATTTCCAAAGTAAACAAATAAGTAAACGCCACCTTTATTTCTTAAATGTATTAAAATTTGTAACAATGCTTTTTGAAATAAATACATAAATGAATCGCAAAATACTATAGACATATCCAAGTAGGAAGGTTCGTTGAATATATATTCAATAAGGATGATAGCTAACTTAAAATAACGTTTGGAAAATGTAACCTATAACTTATGTGTGCCGACAAAACGAATGGGCAACGGGGGTAGCAGGTTTTTAGTTGCTACTTTCGTAAAAAACATCTCGATATTTTTGCCAAGTATTTTGACTGTTAAAATGACTTTTTGTAGGAATCCATGATGGTTGGAAGTATCTTTTTAGTATCTTCAAAAACAAGCGTTACTGAAACGACCTTTGCAAACGCGGATCCGTTAGGTACACAGCCCTTGCAATCACAGATTCTTTAGCTTCACATCTATTGTTAACTCTGACCATTAAATGCACAACCTTTACGATCTTTAATCCAATAATTTCACTACTTTGTCGTTCCTTAGTCCGTTGACTTGCACAACCTTTACAACCTGTTATATATATATTTTTACCGTCACTGCTAAAAACAAAGAGTATTTATGGATTAACTTCGGTCTTGCTGGAAATAAATTGATGACGTCACACAAAAAACTACCGAACTCAAACTCTTAATGTTATCCGAGGCTCTACCAACATTTCAGGAAGGAAAAACAACTGATAAAAGGGGGAAAATAATGCTAATTTTATTCTACAACTGGAACGTATAGCCCTCGTCCCTAAAGCTTTCGTCGGTTTTATCTTTGTTTCATTAATACTTTGAGATCTGATAATTGTGTTAAAAAAAAAAAATAGCTCTTTGCACCTATTTTTGTGTTAGCAAGATTTTAAAAAAATACAAATAAATAAGTCTTTACTATTAAATAATACTTGAAAACCCTCTAAACACAAATATTTTTATTCTTACCTTATGTACATTTCGGTTCATAAGTAATCATCCTTACAGGCTTAATAATCAAAATTGACAAATGGTTTTCAGTTTATAACCTATCTTGTTTGTTATACCTCTACGAAGTGTTACTTTATAGCTAAAATAGAGGTCTACAGCAGATGAACATTAAAAAAATGTAATTGCAGGGTTTTGAACTACATTTATTAAAATTTACCCACAGTTTATTCCAAATAAATATTGACAAGTCTTTAATTTTACAAATTGAGAAAAAACGGACGTATGTGAGATATTATTAGATAATTTTAGATTTTAATGCTTTATGAATAATGTATAATGGACATGATATCTTAGTAACCTTAATAATTTACTAATCAAAGTCAACTCTTAGCAATTATGTAATTTCGGTAACGCGCCGACCAGTAAAGATGGACATCTTGTAAAACCCTGTCTTCCTCGTCTTTCCTCTTCAAGTTCTGGGCGGACCTCTCTATTTCTATGTAGGTCTATACATCTAATTGTTTATATATACATGTATATGTATATGTATTAAACTTGCTACCTACAATACGTTCAATTAAAGTTATACAAAAATATATGACATGGTACACAACATAATTTTTTAGGTAGGCCTACACAAGCATCATACAAGTTTAAATTGAAACAAATAATATAATTTTTTTTAAAGTCAATTACTACTTGAATCTTTAGAGACAAATTTTATCTTAGATTCTTTTCATTTTATAATTACAATTATTAACAATATGTGTATAAATATGTCTGAATAACAATATTTAGTGGCAAAAGAGAAAGTTAATTTTTTTCAACTTTCCATTTTACATTCCATGTTTGGTGTTGAACTATATTTTGGTTGCTACAGTTTATACGCCTTTTCTCTCGATTGCATTGTGTTGTAGTTCCTTTTCGCTTTCTTTTCGCATTGTACATTTCTAAAGCAAGGTTCGACACCATTAATGCAGTTTGGTTATTTTATTGTTTTCATTCATTTTTAATCATAGATTAATATTTATGATTTTGTGTGGTGACCATGGCAATAAATTAACTACTATGAGATATGTAGGATTCGACGACAACCAAAAGGAGGCAAAAGAAAAATTCATATATTGGATCTATAGGTATGGAAAAGTTGACTCAGTGCCAAAACACTAAACTTCGAAAATGAATGTACTCACTACTAATCCGACCTGTACCCCCAAATCTTTATTTTTTAATTATTTGAAATAATAATTTTTTAAACTATATTAACACAAATTTCATCCACTATAGGTAAAAATAATGGTATATCCACTTGATTGGCTGAATTAAAACCTATTTTAATAGTGATTGTATATTAGTACAAGATATACTGTTCTCCCACTTGTTTGTACCTTATCCTTACAGCGCCATTGGGACAACATCTGTTGCATAAGTGAGTTAATGTAAGGAATCATTGATTACTATGAATACTACTTCCTGTTGTTTGTCAGATAAAATCATGAAGTCGTCAGACCTTGGTAGTGACTGGTCTCTCATTGCATTGTGATATGTTTTGCTCCAACGCATTCTCGTGGGAAATCAAAAAGATGCCGAAACAGAAGGAAACTATACGGGGCGAAACTTTGCGATGTTTAGAACCGTCTTCAAAGGCTACTCTCGTCTAAGCGGGAGAAAAAAGAAAACTGATTACATTTTGTGCGGTGTCTGGAATACAGTTAGTTTCTATAATGAAGCAATGTTTTTGGCATTGAAGGTACAAATTGGAGGCTTAAAAGATCCCAAAAAGAAGCGAAAAAAATTGAACTTTTATTATTATAAGTTGTATGACGTCAACAAAGGGTGTACAGTCCTCCTGGGAGGTGACAAGTGTTGGCAAGAGACGGGAGATGCTTACTACAAGTGCCATCCTCATTTCTTTGCTAAGGAGTGTTGCCGTCGCTACCTTCAGCGTGAAAAGCTTACAGGGTTATCCACAGAGCCACCTGCAGCGGATTGGACTCGTGGGTAAACTGCCTCTAGTGCAAAAAAGAAAGGAGAAAGTTGGACAACCGGGGTCTTGATCTACATAAGGTAGATGAAGACTCAAAATAAACCAGGGTTTACAAGATCGTTACTCTTTAACGTTTATTTAAAAGGGACATTAAGGTAGATTGGAAGCTTCATTTGGATATTATTTTTCTCTATTTTTGACCTATTTAAAAACAGTGTTTAGGAAACATATTTGTCCCTTTTTTGTAAAAGGATCTGCGAAAAGGTAATACAAAATTAGAGATAAATTTCGCAAAATATGAGTGAAAATAGATTCCGAGATACAATGTTTGCGCTGAACCAGCTTTGGCCCAGTAAAAGGAGATTTAGATTACATAAGATCTCTGAGTGGTGTATTTCCCGAGAGACGGCAGAAACCGACGAGGCAGGATCAGGTTGAATCTTTACCGCAAATTTACTTTTAATAGAAAGAGCAGAACAAATAAGACATTTTCAATTTTTAAATGTTTTAGGAATGTAACACTTGTATTATTTGTAATGTTATTCATTTTTCTGTTCAGGTTTTGCTTTTAACTTTTCTGTCTTGTAAAATCTTTTAGTAATACATTATTTCTAGATGCTGAAATATTATTAATATTAATATATATACTTGGTATAGTTTTAAAAATAGTTTATCAACCAAATAAAATAGAATGCAGCAAAACAAAAATTCGACGGGATATTCATGGTAAAACTTCCTACACTGCATATATTTAGATGTTTTTCTTCTTTCAACATTTTTTTGTTTTGTTAATTGCTTCAAGAGATTTGTATGTCATTTTAGTCCTTCATTTACCATGCGCAAACCACAGAATATTAATAAATAAATATACTTATTGATGGTTTATAAGAATAGTAAGTGTTTATAAAACACAAATAGTTAAATAGATTATTATGTTTAGCGAAAATTGATGTTACTATATCTAATGAGCATCAATAGCCGTTTCTACTTTTGCGCCAACAACAATTTCTTGTCTATATCGTTTCCTCTACGGCCTGCTTCTAGAGGCACGTGGGCGTATCTTAGTCAGCAATAAAGGATTCAGCAGTGACGAATCGACCACATCCGCACAAGTCCTGACTGATTGCTTGCACTCTGCGCAAAGTAGGAAGCGGTGTTTTCTCTCAAATGAAAACACATTACATCCAGTGTTTAAATCTCCTTTTAAAAGACTGTTATAGTATACGTTGTATGTGCAGTCAGCAAGAGAGGATTCAGCAGTGACGAATCGACCACATCCGCACAAGTCCTGACTGATTGCTTGCACTCTGCGCAAAGTAGGAAGCGGTGTTTTCTCTCAAATGAAAACACATTACATCCAGTGTTTAATCTCCTTTTAAAAGACTGTTATAGTATACGTTGTATGTGCAGTCAGCAAGAGAGGATTCAGCAGTGACGAATCGACCACATCCGCACAAGTCCTGACTGATTGCTTGCACTCTGCGCAAAGTAGGAAGCGGTGTTTTCTCTCAAATGAAAACACATTACATCCAGTGTTTAAATCTCCTTTTAAAAGACTGTTATAGTATACGTTGTATGTGCAGTCAGCAAGAGAGGATTCAGCAGTGACGAATCGACCACATCCGCACAAGTCCTGACTGATTGCTTGCACTCTGCGCAAAGTATGAAGCGGTGTTTTCTCTCAAATGAAAACACATTACATCCAGTGTTTAAATCTCCTTTTAAAAGACTGTTATAGTATACGTTGTATGTGCAGTCAGCAAGAGAGGATTCAGCAGTGACGAATCGACCACATCCGCACAAGTCCTGACTGATTGCTTGCACTCTGCGCAAAGTAGGAAACGGTGGTAGTTTTCGAAAAAATTTTGGAAAAACGTGTCCTGACTGATAGGGTGAGTTTAGAGTGTATTATTGCGTCGGTAGGGGTAGTTTCACCTAGGGGTAGTTTTTACAAAAAATACGAAATTGCCGAAAATCAATCGGTTGGATCAACAGACAGTACGGGATACGTGTAGAGGCCCATTTGGACCGTTGCGGGGGCTGTTTCACCTAGGGGTAGTTTTTACAAAAAATATGAAATTGCCGAAAATCTATCGGTTGGATCAAATGACTGTATATGGTATGGTTAAAGTCAATTATGGACCGTTGTGGGGGCGGGGTCACCTGTTTTCAGATTGCCAAAAATGATCGGTGACCTAGGTAAAAGTCACTCCCGAACCGGCGCTTGAGGTAACACCGCCTAGGAGCGGGTAAAGCTAACACGGAGCACGGTCTCGGGTTAAAGCCAAACCGAGCCCAGCCACCCAGCAGCTAGGCCTTAGGTAAAGCTAACACGGAGCTAGCCCTCGGGTAAAGACATCTCAAGGCCGACCCTTAGGTAAAGTAACCCTGGAATAGCTCCGGTGGTGGGGGTAACTTTTGGAAAGATTTAACGGTTATCTGATGACGTATCAGCGCTTGAGCGAGTCTAGGCAAGTAGTAGGCATACCCTAACTAGAGTGTTCTACCCTAAATAAATTGGCTGATGCAGGGCAAGGGGCAAACCTGCAGAGTTAACACACTATCTTGGAGGTAGACCCACCCAAACCTCAGGCATAGCATCCCTGTAGCGGGGATTTAGCCAACCCAAGGCAGGCCCTTAAGTAAAGCCACCTGAGGAAAAGGCTTAAGGTAAAGCTACCTTGGAGCCTGGTCTTAGGTAAAGCCTCTTTGGAGGTAGACTTTAAGTAAAGCTACCCAAGAGCCCGGCCAGGCTGGTTGCTATATCAACTACAACCTATCGACCAAGACAAATACCTCCACCAAGTCCTAGGTAAAGCCATCCGGGTGTCAGACCACAGGTAAAGTAACCGCGGAGTCGGGCGTGAGGTAAAGCCAGCCAGGCCTTAGGTAAAGCTACCATTGAGGCAGACCATCGGTAAAGCTACCATGGAGTCGGGGCCTAGGTAAAGCTACCATGGAGTTAGACCACAGGTAAAGCAAACACGGAGCAAGGACTCAGGTAAAAGCCATCTCGAAGCCAGCCGATAGGTAAAGTAACCCTGGATTCAGGCATCAAGTGGGGGTGGTTATCAAATAATATATGAAATTACCAAAAAATGATCGGTTAGATCAAACGACCAACGACCTACATAGAGTTCAAATAGTCAACAAGTTGAATCGACCAAACACAACGCAGGGGCCCGGTAGGCCTACGTAAACGGTCAACGTAAGACGAGAAGGCCTATATAACGTGTTAAACCAATATATATGACAGCCCACATAATGTGTTAAACAAATATGCAGGCCTACATACATACTATGCTAGGCCGACATACTATGTCGGTAAATCACCGGCCAAAGCCTATATGAACTGAGATAGTTTCACCTCATATATCAGGCAGAACCACGGGCAGGCAACCGTATAATATGGGAGTACTATAAGGTATAGCTAAACCAATATATACGATAGCCCACATAATGTGTTAAACAAATACGCAAGCTTGCATACATACTATGCTAGGCCTACATACATGAATCCCTAAATGCGCCTACTATGTCGGTAAATCACTGGCCACAGCCTATATGAACAGAGATAGTTTCACCTCATATATCAGGTAGAACCTGGCAATCGTATAATATGGGAAGTACTATAAGGTACATCTACCAATGCATAACCTATCAAGCCCATGACGGTCAACAAATATTACAATATAATTAAAAAAAGTTACGCAACCTATATATACATACAGTGCTAAGCCAACATTCAGGCATATATACTTTGTTAAACCAGCATGCAATATACTCTAAATAGCCATAACGTTGTTAAACCAATATGCAGGTTAACCCATATACATCCTGTATTAGGCCAATAGTCCCGTTACCCACATATGCCTATATAATATGTTAAGCCTGGATGAATGATATCTTATATAGTGTGTTAAACAAAAACGCTTGTAAACCCACATAAATAATATGCTAAGCCTATATACTGTGCTAAACAGATAAGCGTGTAAACTCACATAAATACAATGCTAACCAACATGGATGCTATCCTACATAGGCTTATATACTATGTTAGGCCTGGATACGTGATTGCCCCATATAGTGTGTTAAATAAATATGCGTGTAAACCAAATAAATACTCTGGTAAGCCAACACGCATGCTATCATAGATAGGCGTATATACTATGTTAGGCCTACATATCGCGTTAAACAAACATGTGTAAGCCACCATACATATTATGCTAAGCCGACCTACATGAATCCCTAAATGTGCCCGCTATGTCGGTAAACCACTGGCCAAAGCATATATGATCTGAGCTATTTTCACCTTGTCTATCAGGTAGAACCAGGCAATCGAATAATATGGGAAGTACTATAGGATACATCTACCAATGCATAACCTATCACGCCCATGACGGTCAACAAATACTACAATATAATTTAAAAAAGTTACGCAACCTATATACATACAGTGCTAAGCCAACATTCAGGCATATATACTATGTTATACCAGCATGCAATATAATCTACATAGCCATATATACGCTGTTAAACCAATATGCAGGTTAACCTATATACATCCCGTTACCCGCATAGGCCTATATAATATGTTAAGCCTGTATAAGTGATTGCCCTTATAGTGTGTTCAATAAATATGCGTGTAAACCAAATAAATACTCTGGTAAGCCAACATGTATGCTATCATAGATAGGCGTATATACTATGTTAGGCCTACATATCGCGTTAAACAAACATGTGTAAGCCACCATACATATTATGCTAAGCCGACAAGGGCCTACAAATTGTAACACATTATATCCACTGCATAGGTTAGCTAAACGGCTATCACACACTATCCTACAGGTACCACATAATACCTGATCAATAACACATAGTATCCAATGCATAGCCTGACGAAGGTTTAATATATAGTATCCAGAGGCCCCGCTAACGATAACCACGTTGTATCCATAAGGCCTATTATGACGGTAAACCACAGGCCCAAGCTTATAAGATCAGAGTCCGACACACATTTTCACCCGTCTATCAGGTAGAACCTCAGGCAGGCGGCTGTATAATACGGGAGGTACTATATCGTATAGCTAACAATGCATAACCTATCACGCCCATGACGGTCAGCAAATACTACAATATAATTTAAAAAAGTCGCGCAACCTATATACATACAATGCTAACCAATATAGGCATATATACTATGTTAAACCAACATGCAATATAATCTAAATAGCCATATATACGCCGTTAAACAAATATGCGCGTAAACCTACATAAATACTATGGTAAGCCAACATGCATGCTATCATACTATGTTAAGCCCAAATACATAATAGAATACATAATGTGTTAAACATATATGTGTGTAAGCCAGCATAGATATTATGCTAAGAAGACATGGACCTACAAAGTATAACACATTATATTCGGTGCATAGTTTAGCTAATGGATATCACACACTAACCTACAAGCTGCCCACAAATTACCACATAATACCTGATACATAGCCCGGATAATCATTAACGCATAGCGGCCGATGCAAGTCATGACTAGGGCTAACACAACATATTCAAACCATAGCCTGACTAGGGCTAACACATAGTATCCGATGAGAGAAGTATGAATACAAAGTAACACATAATATCCGTTGCATAGCTCGGCTAAAGTTCGTCATATAGCACCCGAAGTATAGCTTGACAAACACATAGCATCTCATGTGAGGTCACATCGACCGCCTGCATCATCCAAAACCACCCCTAACTTCTACAACCACAGGTCAGTGATGCCCGTGATGGAGATACGTGATGGTCTGACACCCGGATGGCTTTACCTAGGACTTGGTGGAGGTATTTGTCTTGGTCGATATGTTGTAGTTGATATAGCAACCAGCCTGGCCGGGCTCCTGGGTAGCTTTACTTAAAGTCTACCTCCAAAGAGGCTTTACCTAAGACCAGGCTCCAAGGTAGCTTTACCTTAAGCCTTTTCCTCAGGTGGCTTTACTTAAGGGCCTGCCTTGGGTTGGCTAAATCCCCGCTACAGGGATGCTATGCCTGAGGTTTGGGTGGGTCTACCTCCAAGATAGTGTGTTAACTCTGCAGGTTTGCCCCTTGCCCTGCATCAGCCAATTTATTTAGGGTAGAACACTCTAGTTAGGGTATGCCTACTACTTGCCTAGACTCGCTCAAGCGCTGATACGTCATCAGATAACCGTTAAATCTTTCCAAAAGTTACCCCCACCACCGGAGCTATTCCAGGGTTACTTTACCTAAGGGTCGGCCTTGAGATGTCTTTACCCGAGGGCTAGCTCCGTGTTAGCTTTACCTAAGGCCTAGCTGCTGGGTGGCTGGGCTCGGTTTGACTTTAACCCGAGACCGTGCTCCGTGTTAGCTTTACCCGCTCCTAGGCGGTGTTACCTCAAGCGCCGGTTCGGGAGTGACTTTTACCTAGGTCACCGATCATTTTTGGCAATCTGAAAACAGGTGACCCCGCCCCCACAACGGTCCATAATAGACTTTAACCATACCATATTCAGTCATTTGATCCAACCGATCGATTTTCGGCAATTTCATATTTTTTGTAAAAACTACCCCTAGGTGAAACAGCCCCCGCAACGGTCCAAATGGGCCTCTACACGTATCCCGTACTGTCTGTTGATCCAACCGATTGATTTTCGGCAATTTCGTATTTTTTGTAAAAACTACCCCTAGGTGAAACTACCCCTACCGACGCAATAATACACTCTAAACTCACCCTATCAGTCAGGACACGTTTTTCCAAAATTTTTTCGAAAACTACCCCCCACCCCCAATCCACCCCCGGAGCTACCCCCGGAGATGGTCCTGAACGTAGCTGAGATGTCCCATGCACCTTGGGGTTGGATACCTTTTGGCTAGTTTAGGTTAGCTGGTTGGAATTAATTTTTTTTCCATTTACCGCCCCCTGCCCCTCTAGGCATGGTCAAAACCACCCTTAGGGGTTGGATGAGGGTCGGCGTCAAGCCTCTGCATCATCCAAAACCACCCCTATAGTCCTAGGTTACGTAGCGGCCGAGTAAGGTTAAAATAAAATTTTTTTCGAAAAACTACCCCCTACCCCTCTAGACGTGGTCGAAACCACCCCTAAGGCAGGGATCAGGTGCGCGATGACCTCCTGCATCATCCAAAACTACCCCTATAGTCCTAGGTTACGTAGCGGCCGAGTTAGGGGTGGCTGTGCTAGGGTAACCCACTTCCTACTTATGTGCAGTCAGCAAGAGAGGATTCAGCAGTGACGAATCGACCACATCCGCACAAGTCCTGACTGATTGCTTGACTCTGCGCAAAGTAGGAAGCGGTGTTTTCTCTCAAATGAAAACACATTACATCCAGTGTTTAAATCTCCTTTTAAAAGACTGTTATAGTATACGTTGTATGTGCAGTCAGCAAGAGAGGATTCAGCAGTGACGAATCGACCACATTCGCACAAGTCCTGACTGATTGCTTGCACTCTGCGCAAAGTAGGAAGCGGTGTTTTCTCTCAAATGAAAACACATTACATCCAGTGTTTAAATCTCCTTTTAAAAGACTGTTATAGTATACGTTGTATGTGCAGTCAGCAAGAGAGGATTCAGCAGTGACGAATCGACCACATCCGCACAAGTCCTGACTGATTGCTTGCACTCTGCGCAAAGTAGGGAGCGGTGTTTTCTCTCAAATGAAAACACATTACATCCAGTGTTTAAATCTCCTTTTAAAAGACTGTTATAGTATACGTTGTATGTGCAGTCAGCAAGAGAGGATTCAGCAGTGACGAATCGACCACATCCGCACAAGTCCTGACTGATTGCTTGCACTCTGCGCAAAGTAGGAAGCGGTGTTTTCCCTCAAATGAAAACACATTACATCCAGTGTTTAAATCTCCTTTTAAAAGACTGTTATAGTATACGTTGTATGTGCAGTCAGCAAGAGAGGATTCAGCAGTGACGAATCGACCACATCCGCACAAGTCCTGACTGATTGCTTGCACTCTGCGCAAAGTAGGAAGCGGTGTTTTCTCTCAAATGAAAACACATTACATCCAGTGTTTAAATCTCCTTTTAAAAGACTGTTATAGTATACGTTGTATGTGCAGTCAGCAAGAGAGGATTCAGCAGTGACGAATCGACCACATCCGCACAAGTCCTGACTGATTGCTTGCACTCTGCGCAAAGTAGGAAGCAGTGTTTTCTCTCAAATGAAAACACATTACATCCAGTGTTTAAATCTCCTTTTAAAAGACTGTTATAGTATACGTTGTATGTGCAGTCAGCAAGAGAGGATTCAGCAGTGACGAATCGACCACATCCGCACAAGTCCTGTCTGATTGCTTGCACTCTGCGCAAAGTATGAAGCGGTGTTTTCTCTCAAATGAAAACACATTACATCCAGTGTTTAAATCTCCTTTTAAAAGACTGTTATAGTATACGTTGTATGTGCAGTCAGCAAGAGAGGATTCAGCAGTGACGAATCGACCACATCCGCACAAGTCCTGACTGATTGCTTGCACTCTGCGCAAAGTAGGAAGCGGTGTTTTCTCTCAAATGAAAACACATTACATCCAGTGTTTAAATCTCCTTTTAAAAGACTGTTATAGTATACGTTGTATGTGCAGTCAGCAAGAGAGGATTCAGCAGTGACGAATCGACCACATCCGCACAAGTCCTGACTGATTGCTTGCACTCTGCGCAAAGTATGAAGCGGTGTTTTCTCTCAAATGAAAACACATTACATCCAGTGTTTAAATCTCCTTTTAAAAGACTGTTATAGTATACGTTGTATGTGCAGTCAGCAAGAGAGGATTCAGCAGTGACGAAACGACCACATCCGCACAAGTCCTGACTGATTGCTTGCACTCTGCGCAAAGTAGGAAGCGGTGTTTTCTCTCAAATGAAAACACATTACATCCAGTGTTTAAATCTCCTTTTAAAAGACTGTTATAGTATACGTTGTATGTGCAGTCAGCAAGAGAGGATTCAGCAGTGACGAATCGACCACATCCGCACAAGTCCTGACTGATTGCTTGCACTCTGCGCAAAGTAGGGAGCGGTGTTTTCTCTCAAATGAAAACACATTACATCCAGTGTTTAAATCTCCTTTTAAAAGACTGTTATAGTATACGTTGTATGTGCAGTCAGCAAGAGAGGATTCAGCAGTGACGAATCGACCACATCCGCACAAGTCCTGACTGATTGCTTGCACTCTGCGCAAAGTATGAAGCGGTGTTTTCTCTCAAATGAAAACACATTACATCCAGTGTTTAAATCTCCTTTTAAAAGACTGTTATAGTATACGTTGTATGTGCAGTCAGCAAGAGAGGATTCAGCAGTGACGAATCGACCACATCCGCACAAGTCCTGACTGATTGCTTGCACTCTGCGCAAAGTAGGGAGCGGTGTTTTCTCTCAAATGAAAACACATTACATCCAGTGTTTAAATCTCCTTTTAAAAGACTGTTATAGTATACGTTGTATGAGCAGTCAGCAAGAGAGGATTCAGCAGTGACGAATCGACCACATCCGCACAAGTCCTGACTGATTGCTTGCACTCTGCGCAAAGTATGAAGCGGTGTTTTCTCTCAAATGAAAACACATTACATCCAGTGTTTAAATCTCCTTTTAAAAGACTGTTATAGTATACGTTGTATGTGCAGTCAGCAAGAGAGGATTCAGCAGTGACGAATCGACCACATCCGCACAAGTCCTGACTGATTGCTTGCACTCTGCGCAAAGTAGGAAGCGGTGTTTTCTCTCAAATGAAAACACATTACATCCAGTGTTTAAATCTCCTTTTAAAAGACTGTTATAGTATACGTTGTAAGTGCAGTCAGCAAGAGAGGATTCAGCAGTGACGAATCGACCACATCCGCACAAGTCCTGACTGATTGCTTGCACTCTGCGCAAAGTAGGAAGCGGTGTTTTCTCTCAAATGAAAACACATTACATCCAGTGTTTAAATCTCCTTTTAAAAGACTGTTATAGTATACGTTGTATGTGCAGTCAGCAAGAGAGGATTCAGCAGTGACGAATCGACCACATCCGCACAAGTCCTGACTGATTGCTTGCACTCTGCGCAAAGTAGGAAGCGGTGTTTTCTCTCAAATGAAAACACATTACATCCAGTGTTTAAATCTCCTTTTAAAAGACTGTTATAGTATACGTTGTATGTGCAGTCAGCAAGAGAGGATTCAGCAGTGACGAATCGACCACATCCGCACAAGTCCTGACTGATTGCTTGCACTCTGCGCAAAGTAGGAAGCGGTGTTTTCTCTCAAATGAAAACACATTACATCCAGTGTTTAAATCTCCTTTTAAAAGACTGTTATAGTATACGTTGTATGTGCAGTCAGCAAGAGAGGATTCAGCAGTGACGAATCGACCACATCCGCACAAGTCCTGACTGATTGCTTGCACTCTGCGCAAAGTAGGGAGCGGTGTTTTCTCTCAAATGAAAACACATTACATCCAGTGTTTAAATCTCCTTTTAAAAGACTGTTATAGTATACGTTGTATGTGCAGTCAGCAAGAGAGGATTCAGCAGTGACGAATCGACCACATCCGCACAAGTCCTGTCTGATTGCTTGCACTCTGCGCAAAGTATGAAGCGGTGTTTTCTCTCAAATGAAAACACATTACATCCAGTGTTTAAATCTCCTTTTAAAAGACTGTTATAGTATACGTTGTATGTGCAGTCAGCAAGAGAGGATTCAGCAGTGACGAATCGACCACATCCGCACAAGTCCTGACTGATTGCTTGCACTCTGCGCAAAGTAGGAAGCGGTGTTTTCTCTCAAATGAAAACACATTACATCCAGTGTTTAAATCTCCTTTTAAAAGACTGTTATAGTATACGTTGTATGTGCAGTCAGCAAGAGAGGATTCAGCAGTGACGAATCGACCACATCCGCACAAGTCCTGACTGATTGCTTGCACTCTGCGCAAAGTAGGAAGCGGTGTTTTCTCTCAAATGAAAACACATTACATCCAGTGTTTAAATCTCCTTTTAAAAGACTGTTATAGTATACGTTGTATGTGCAGTCAGCAAGAGAGGATTCAGCAGTGACGAATCGACCACATCCGCACAAGTCCTGACTGATTGCTTGCACTCTGCGCAAAGTAGGAAGCGGTGTTTTCTCTCAAATGAAAACACATTACATCCAGTGTTTAAATCTCCTTTTAAAAGACTGTTATAGTATACGTTGTATGTGCAGTCAGCAAGAGAGGATTCAGCAGTGACGAATCGACCACATCCGCACAAGTCCTGACTGATTGCTTGCAATCTGCGCAAAGTAGGGAGCGGTGTTTTCTCTCAAATGAAAACACATTACATCCAGTGTTTAAATCTCCTTTTAAAAGACTGTTATAGTATACGTTGTATGAGCAGTCAGCAAGAGAGGATTCAGCAGTGACGAATCGACCACATCCGCACAAGTCCTGACTGATTGCTTGCACTCTGCGCAAAGTATGAAGCGGTGTTTTCTCTCAAATGAAAACACATTACATCCAGTGTTTAAATCTCCTTTTAAAAGACTGTTATAGTATACGTTGTATGTGCAGTCAGCAAGAGAGGATTCAGCAGTGACGAATCGACCACATCCGCACAAGTCCTGACTGATTGCTTGCACTCTGCGCAAAGTAGGAAGCGGTGTTTTCTCTCAAATGAAAACACATTACATCCAGTGTTTAAATCTCCTTTTAAAAGACTGTTATAGTATACGTTGTATGTGCAGTCAGCAAGAGAGGATTCAGCAGTGACGAATCGACCACATCCGCACAAGTCCTGACTGATTGCTTGCACTCTGCGCAAAGTAGGAAGCGGTGTTTTCTCTCAAATGAAAACACATTACATCCAGTGTTTAAATCTCCTTTTAAAAGACTGTTATAGTATACGTTGTATGTGCAGTCAGCAAGAGAGGATTCAGCAGTGACGAATCGACCACATCCGCACAAGTCCTGACTGATTGCTTGCACTCTGCGCAAAGTAGGAAGCGGTGTTTTCTCTCAAATGAAAACACATTACATCCAGTGTTTAAATCTCCTTTTAAAAGACTGTTATAGTATACGTTGTATGTGCAGTCAGCAAGAGAGGATTCAGCAGTGACGAATCGACCACATCCGCACAAGTCCTGACTGATTGCTTGCACTCTGCGCAAAGTAGGAAGCGGTGTTTTCTCTCAAATGAAAACACATTACATCCAGTGTTTAAATCTCCTTTTAAAAGACTGTTATAGTATACGTTGTATGTGCAGTCAGCAAGAGAGGATTCAGCAGTGACGAATCGACCACATCCGCACAAGTCCTGACTGATTGCTTGCACTCTGCGCAAAGTAGGGAGCGGTGTTTTCTCTCAAATGAAAACACATTACATCCAGTGTTTAAATCTCCTTTTAAAAGACTGTTATAGTATACGTTGTATGTGCAGTCAGCAAGAGAGGATTCAGCAGTGACGAATCGACCACATCCGCACAAGTCCTGACTGATTGCTTGCACTATGCGCAAAGTATGAAGCGGTGTTTTCTCTCAAATGAAAACACATTACATCCAGTGTTTAAATCTCCTTTTAAAAGACTGTTATAGTATACGTTGTATGTGCAGTCAGCAAGAGAGGATTCAGCAGTGACGAATCGACCACATCCGCACAAGTCCTGACTGATTGCTTGCACTCTGCGCAAAGTAGGAAGCGGTGTTTTCTCTCAAATGAAAACACATTACATCCAGTGTTTAAATCTCCTTTTAAAAGACTGTTATAGTATACGTTGTATGTGCAGTCAGCAAGAGAGGATTCAGCAGTGACGAATCGACCACATCCGCACAAGTCCTGACTGATTGCTTGCACTCTGCGCAAAGTAGGGAGCGGTGTTTTCTCTCAAATGAAAACACATTACATCCAGTGTTTAAATCTCCTTTTAAAAGACTGTTATAGTATACGTTGTATGTGCAGTCAGCAAGAGAGGATTCAGCAGTGACGAATCGACCACATCCGCACAAGTCCTGTCTGATTGCTTGCACTCTGCGCAAAGTATGAAGCGGTGTTTTCTCTCAAATGAAAACACATTACATCCAGTGTTTAAATCTCCTTTTAAAAGACTGTTATAGTATACGTTGTATGTGCAGTCAGCAAGAGAGGATTCAGCAGTGACGAATCGACCACATCCGCACAAGTCCTGACTGATTGCTTGCACTCTGCGCAAAGTAGGAAGCGGTGTTTTCTCTCAAATGAAAACACATTACATCCAGTGTTTAAATCTCCTTTTAAAAGACTGTTATAGTATACGTTGTATGTGCAGTCAGCAAGAGAGGATTCAGCAGTGACGAATCGACCACATCCGCACAAGTCCTGACTGATTGCTTGCACTCTGCGCAAAGTAGGAAGCGGTGTTTTCTCTCAAATGAAAACACATTACATCCAGTGTTTAAATCTCCTTTTAAAAGACTGTTATAGTATACGTTGTATGTGCAGTCAGCAAGAGAGGATTCAGCAGTGACGAATCGACCACATCCGCACAAGTCCTGACTGATTGCTTGCACTCTGCGCAAAGTAGGAAGCGGTGTTTTCTCTCAAATGAAAACACATTACATCCAGTGTTTAAATCTCCTTTTAAAAGACTGTTATAGTATACGTTGTATGTGCAGTCAGCAAGAGAGGATTCAGCAGTGACGAATCGACCACATCCGCACAAGTCCTGACTGATTGCTTGCACTCTGCGCAAAGTAGGGAGCGGTGTTTTCTCTCAAATGAAAACACATTACATCCAGTGTTTAAATCTCCTTTTAAAAGACTGTTATAGTATACGTTGTATGAGCAGTCAGCAAGAGAGGATTCAGCAGTGACGAATCGACCACATCCGCACAAGTCCTGACTGATTGCTTGCACTCTGCGCAAAGTATGAAGCGGTGTTTTCTCTCAAATGAAAACACATTACATCCAGTGTTTAAATCTCCTTTTAAAAGACTGTTATAGTATACGTTGTATGTGCAGTCAGCAAGAGAGGATTCAGCAGTGACGAATCGACCACATCCGCACAAGTCCTGACTGATTGCTTGCACTCTGCGCAAAGTAGGAAGCGGTGTTTTCTCTCAAATGAAAACACATTACATCCAGTGTTTAAATCTCCTTTTAAAAGACTGTTATAGTATACGTTGTATGTGCAGTCAGCAAGAGAGGATTCAGCAGTGACGAATCGACCACATCCGCACAAGTCCTGACTGATTGCTTGCACTCTGCGCAAAGTAGGAAGCGGTGTTTTCTCTCAAATGAAAACACATTACATCCAGTGTTTAAATCTCCTTTTAAAAGACTGTTATAGTATACGTTGTATGTGCAGTCAGCAAGAGAGGATTCAGCAGTGACGAATCGACCACATCCGCACAAGTCCTGACTGATTGCTTGCACTCTGCGCAAAGTAGGAAGCGGTGTTTTCTCTCAAATGAAAACACATTACATTAAGTGTTTAAATCTCCTTTTAAAAGACTGTTATAGTATACGTTGTATGTGCAGTCAGCAAGAGAGGATTCAGCAGTGACGAATCGACCACATCCGCACAAGTCCTGACTGATTGCTTGCACTCTGCGCAAAGTAGGAAGCGGTGTTTTCTCTCAAATGAAAACACATTACATCCAGTGTTTAAATCTCCTTTTAAAAGACTGTTATAGTATACGTTGTATGTGCAGTCAGCAAGAGAGGATTCAGCAGTGACGAATCGACCACATCCGCACAAGTCCTGACTGATTGCTTGCACTCTGCGCAAAGTAGGGAGCGGTGTTTTCTCTCAAATGAAAACACATTACATCCAGTGTTTAAATCTCCTTTTAAAAGACTGTTATAGTATACGTTGTATGTGCAGTCAGCAAGAGAGGATTCAGCAGTGACGAATCGACCACATCCGCACAAGTCCTGTCTGATTGCTTGCACTCTGCGCAAAGTATGAAGCGGTGTTTTCTCTCAAATGAAAACACATTACATCCAGTGTTTAAATCTCCTTTTAAAAGACTGTTATAGTATACGTTGTATGTGCAGTCAGCAAGAGAGGATTCAGCAGTGACGAATCGACCACATCCGCACAAGTCCTGACTGATTGCTTGCACTCTGCGCAAAGTAGGAAGCGGTGTTTTCTCTCAAATGAAAACACATTACATCCAGTGTTTAAATCTCCTTTTAAAAGACTGTTATAGTATACGTTGTATGTGCAGTCAGCAAGAGAGGATTCAGCAGTGACGAATCGACCACATCCGCACAAGTCCTGACTGATTGCTTGCACTATGCGCAAAGTATGAAGCGGTGTTTTCTCTCAAATGAAAACACATTACATCCAGTGTTTAAATCTCCTTTTAAAAGACTGTTATAGTATACGTTGTATGTGCAGTCAGCAAGAGAGGATTCAGCAGTGACGAATCGACCACATCCGCACAAGTCCTGACTGATTGCTTGCACTCTGCGCAAAGTAGGAAGCGGTGTTTTCTCTCAAATGAAAACACATTAGATCCAGTGTTTAAATCTCCTTTTAAAAGACTGTTATAGTATACGTTGTATGTGCAGTCAGCAAGAGAGGATTCAGCAGTGACGAATCGACCACATCCGCACAAGTCCTGACTGATTGCTTGCACTCTGCGCAAAGTAGGAAGCGGTGTTTTCTCTCAAATGAAAACACATTACATCCAGTGTTTAAATCTCCTTTTAAAAGACTGTTATAGTATACGTTGTATGTGCAGTCAGCAAGAGAGGATTCAGCAGTGACGAATCGACCACATCCGCACAAGTCCTGACTGATTGCTTGCACTCTGCGTAAAGTAAGAATCGGTGTTTTTTTCCTTAAATGAAAACATATTAGGCCCTGTGTTGAAATCTCCTTTCAAATAGCTGGCAATGTATATACGTTGTATGTGCAGATATGTTTAGCTCTAACAAAAGGCGTAAAATGTGTGTATGCCTAAATGTCCTCTTAACTGTTTACATATTTGTGCGTTATGCTTTTATTTTGTGGTTTAGAGATGTAGTTAGATTCGAAACCTCTGGTACAATATATTATTTCGTTTCACCACCGTTCCCCAAGTACCCAGTTATCCGTTACGGAAGTAGTTAAATTCGAAACCTTTATTGCAATATAATATTCCTTTCTATCATAGTTCCCCCATTCTGTTTTAGAGTTTCGATTAAAAATATAATATTGAGAATTTAAGATATTGTTGATATATAAACATAATATATAGTATTGAGAAATTAAAATAATAGTTTATGTATAAACACTTTGTTTTTAAATGCCTTTCAATTTGATACAATTTTAGCATTCTTTTTTTTAAAGAAATCATTTATAGCCCGTGTTTTTCTGTAATGAAAAATTTACCATTTCTTTAACATTCATCTTCTCTTTTATTTAAAGAAATCATAAATATGACGGGAGATACGTCAGAGCCCATTTTAATATGTATTCAAAGTTTGAGTCTTAATCCTTCTGATCTTTGTTGTACAAGCATTCTATAAGCTCTCTTTTTTTAGTTCACGGCTCGAATATGATCAATCTGACGTTAAATTGCCTACACAGCGCCGTGCATTATATATTTCGGTCTACAGGGTGAATAGATTTATTCAGACATTCATCATTCACTGAAGTACCTAATGGGATTATTTTATGTAAGTTTTCAATTATAACTTTCATCATTGTAATAAGTAATTAAATACAAGGACGTGTCTAAAAAGAAAGACTGCAAAGAGTTTAAAAATTTTTAAAGGAATTATTTTTTTATAATTTTGTATCATGAATTCTGCATCGAGTACAAAATAGAAGCTCATATTTTATTTCAAGATAATGGAAGAGTAAAGAAATGTCAAGCCATTCACAAAAAATAAAACAAGAAACTATGCGTGATATAAAAGTGATAAATGATGAAATTAACGATTCCTCGCTTTTCAGACGAGTTTAATGCCCAGTAAGCAAAGTTTTTCCGCTTTATCTAATTTGAGTATTAAATTGGATTTGTGCAATTGGAAATTTTTTCACTCCTGTGCTTGAAGGGAATTGACATTATTCACTAGTTACACCTGACGGGTTCATTAATTTCAGTCAATTGAATTTCATTTGACATTTAATTTACTAGATTGATTAAATGAAATAGAGTTTTCATTGCATTTTATATGTTTCACAGTTGTCACGTTTTAAGGATTATTCAATAAAATTTATATTTCTAAAATTATTTATTTGTAAAAGTAATTTCTTCATTTCAGGGTATGGTACTAAGAGGTTCTTATGAGGGTGCTCTGTCATGGAGTCTGGAAAGACGGCAACGGAAATTAATGGATTTATAAGTTGCCAGTACAACTTTTATTATCATTAATTATGTTTCGTGTCAAATCATATAAAGGCTGGGGTGGCGTTTGAGGTATTTGATACATTGGTGGTGGAAAACCTCCAATCTAGGAGACGGGCGAGAATTGTGTTTGATACAGGAAAGATAGAAACCTTGGTTTAAACTTCCATTTATTAGGGTGTTACTGAGCACTCGTAGGCTAAGGGTAAATTTAGAGATCATTAAATTTCCCTTTATGTAGTTTAGAAAATGGATAAGAAGATAATGCTAAAGTGCCACAAAATTATGGTTTGTGTGGGTACGGTTGAGTATCTCATAAACTCATGTCTTTGGAGGGTTTTTTGGAAACATTTATTCCTGGAGGTAAATCTTTGTTTAATTCACTTAGATGCAAAAAAAGGTTGAACTGAGGAGGATTCGTTTGAGCAAATATTTGAACAAATTGGCGTTATTTAAAGTCAAAAAGGAAATAAAGTCGAGCACTCACTGATACGGAAGTCTGTGGGAAAACATGTTTTTTTCATTTTTAAAATTCTGAGCACCAATTTAAATGACAATGTAACAAATATTGGGAAAACAAAAAGCATTCAACGCAGATCACTCATTATTAAATATAGGCGCTGACGTATCCCGTAGAAACATCCCCACACTTACAGTCGTTCGAGCGTGATGGTAACTTGAAAAGTTTCATTTCTCTAAGAAAAGTACATTTTCTCTGTGCAAAATATTTTATTAAGGCCCGGCAAAGGAAACATTTACCCCCATAGTTGTATCAGGATATTATTGTTCAAAAGTTTTGAACAGAAAACTTACAAAATAAAAATTTTCCAACCTCTAGGTTATGCTAATTTAAAATTTAATTTATTTAGCTTAATTTAGATTATTTTTAAGTTTAAAACTAATTTACGTCAGTAAATATATGGCTGCCTTACACAGAACTAGTATAATTGAAGAGTTTAAGAAATAATTAACAAGTATAAAATTCTAAATGAAGTGATTGAAAAAATATGTAAAAACCCCTCCTGACAAAGACTGGAAGCTGCACAAATCTCGTCTAGAAATATAAAATACTGTCTATACAAAAGGTCAGTCTAGTTTCTAAATTATTGTATTCTAGATAGTAATTTCCTAATTGGAAGCTCTGATGATGATGATGATGACATGGATATCCAAATGTACATAAAGGGTATAACCTTATGTAACTTGTGAAATTAGTTCCTTTTGATTATGTTTGTGCTATTTGGGGTTTTTCAATATTGTCATTGTAATGTATTGTACAAGTGCTTCTGTTATTGTTTATTCGGTCAACAATAAATGCGTCCCTTTAAAGTCTGATAGAGATTCCCAGAAGGTTTCCATCTGTTACGTACACATCCGGGAGTGTGGAACAGGACAGTGAAGGTGAATAAAGTATGGGCTGCTACATACTTGGAGGATTACATCTGTTACGTACACATCCGGGAGTGTGGAACAGGACAGTGAAGGTGAATAAAGTATGGGCTGCTACATACTTGGAGGATTACATCTGTTACGTACACATCCGGGAGTGTGGAACAGGACAGTGAAGGTGAATAAAGTATGGGCTGCTACATACTTGGAGGATTACATCTGTTACGTACACATCCGGGAGTGTGGAACAGGACAGTGAAGGTGAATAAAGTATGGGCTGCTGCATACTTGGAGGATTACATCTGTTACGTACACATCCGGGAGTGTGGAACAGGACAGTGAAGGTGAATAAAGTATGGGCTGCTACATACTTGGAGGATTACATCTGTTACGTACACATCCGGGAGTGTGGAACAGGACAGTGAAGGTGAATAAAGTATGGGCTGCTCCATACTTGGAGGATTACATCTGTTACGTACACATCCGGGAGTGTGGAACAGGACAGTGAAGGTGAATAAAGTATGGGCTGCTACATACTTGGAGGATTACATCTGTTACGTACACATCCGGGAGTGTGGAACAGGACAGTGAAGGTGAATAAAGTATGGGCTGCTACATACTTGGAGGATTACATCTGTTACGTACACATCCGGGAGTGTGGAACAGGACAGTGAAGGTGAATAAAGTATGGGCTGCTACATACTTGGAGGATTACATCTGTTACGTACACATCCGGGAGTGTGGAACAGGACAGTGAAGGTGAATAAAGTATGGGCTGCTACATACTTGGAGGATTACATCTGTTACGTACACATCCGGGAGTGTGGAACAGGACAGTGAAGGTGAATAAAGTATGGGCTGCTACATACTTGGAGGATTATATCTGTTACGTACACATCCGGGAGTGTGGAACAGGACAGTGAAGGTGAATAAAGTATGGGCTGCTACATACTTGGAGGATTACATCTGTTACGTACACATCCGGGAGTGTGGAACAGGACAGTGAAGGTGAATAAAGTATGGGCTGCTACATACTTGGAGGATTATATCTGTTACGTACACATCCGGGAGTGTGGAACAGGACAGTGAAGGTGAATAAAGTATGGGCTGCTACATACTTGGAGGATTATATCTGTTACGTACACATCCGGGAGTGTGGAACAGGACAGTGAAGGTGAATAAAGTATGGGCTGCTACATACTTGGAGGATTATATCTGTTACGTACACATCCGGGAGTGTGGAACAGGACAGTGAAGGTGAATAAAGTATGGGCTGCTACATACTTGGAGGATTACATCTGTTACGTACACATCCGGGAGTGTGGAACAGGACAGTGAAGGTGAATAAAGTATGGGCTGCTCCATACTTGGAGGATTACATCTGTTACGTACACATCCGGGAGTGTGGAACAGGACAGTGAAGGTGAATAAAGTATGGGCTGCTACATACTTGGAGGATTACATCTGTTACGTACACATCCGGGAGTGTGGAACAGGACAGTGAAGGTGAATAAAGTATGGGCTGCTACATACTTGGAGGATTATATCTGTTACGTACACATCCGGGAGTGTGGAACAGGACAGTGAAGGTGAATAAAGTATGGGCTGCTACATACTTGGAGGATTACATCTGTTACGTACACATCCGGGAGTGTGGAACAGGACAGTGAAGGTGAATAAAGTATGGGCTGCTACATACTTGGAGGATTATATCTGTTACGTACACATCCGGGAGTGTGGAACAGGACAGTGAAGGTGAATAAAGTATGGGCTGCTACATACTTGGAGGATTACATCTGTTACGTACACATCCGGGAGTGTGGAACAGGACAGTGAAGGTGAATAAAGTATGGGCTGCTACATACTTGGAGGATTACATCTGTTACGTACACATCCGGGAGTGTGGAACAGGACAGTGAAGGTGAATAAAGTATGGGCTGCTACATACTTGGAGGATTACATCTGTTACGTACACATCCGGGAGTGTGGAACAGGACAGTGAAGGTGAATAAAGTATGGGCTGCTACATACTTGGAGGATTACATCTGTTACGTACACATCCGGGAGTGTGGAACAGGACAGTGAAGGTGAATAAAGTATGGGCTGCTACATACTTGGAGGTTTCCATCTGTTACGTACACATCCGGGAGTGTGGAACAGGACAGTGAAGGTGAATAAAGTATGGGCTGCTACATACTTGGAGGATTATATCTGTTACGTACACATCCGGGAGTGTGGAACAGGACAGTGAAGGTGAATAAAGTATGGGCTGCTACATACTTGGAGGTTTCCATCTGTTACGTACACATCCGGGAGTGTGGAACAGGACAGTGAAGGTGAATAAAGTATGGGCTGCTACATACTTGGAGGATTACATCTGTTACGTACACATCCGGGAGTGTGGAACAGGACAGTGAAGGTGAATAAAGTATGGGCTGCTACATACTTGGAGGATTACATCTGTTACGTACACATCCGGGAGTGTGGAACAGGACAGTGAAGGTGAATAAAGTATGGGCTGCTACATACTTGGAGGATTATATCTGTTACGTACACATCCGGGAGTGTGGAACAGGACAGTGAAGGTGAATAAAGTATGGGCTGCTACATACTTGGAGGATTACATCTGTTACGTACACATCCGGGAGTGTGGAACAGGACAGTGAAGGTGAATAAAGTATGGGCTGCTACATACTTGGAGGATTACATCTGTTACGTACACATCCGGGAGTGTGGAACAGGACAGTGAAGGTGAATAAAGTATGGGCTGCTACATACTTGGAGGTTTCCATCTGTTACGTACACATCCGGGAGTGTGGAACAGGACAGTGAAGGTGAATAAAGTATGGGCTGCTACATACTTGGAGGTTTCCATCTGTTACGTACACATCCGGGAGTGTGGAACAGGACAGTGAAGGTGAATAAAGTATGGGCTGCTACATACTTGGAGGATTATATCTGTTACGTACACATCCGGGAGTGTGGAACAGGACAGTGAAGGTGAATAAAGTATGGGCTGCTACATACTTGGAGGATTACATCTGTTACGTACACATCCGGGAGTGTGGAACAGGACAGTGAAGGTGAATAAAGTATGGGCTGCTACATACTTGGAGGATTACATCTGTTACGTACACATCCGGGAGTGTGGAACAGGACAGTGAAGGTGAATAAAGTATGGGCTGCTACATACTTGGAGGTTTCCATCTGTTACGTACACATCCGGGAGTGTGGAACAGGACAGTGAAGGTGAATAAAGTATGGGCTGCTACATACTTGGAGGATTACATCTGTTACGTACACATCCGGGAGTGTGGAACAGGACAGTGAAGGTGAATAAAGTATGGGCTGCTACATACTTGGAGGATTACATCTGTTACGTACACATCCGGGAGTGTGGAACAGGACAGTGAAGGTGAATAAAGTATGGGCTGCTACATACTTGGAGGTTTCCATCTGTTACGTACACATCCGGGAGTGTGGAACAGGACAGTGAAGGTGAATAAAGTATGGGCTGCTACATACTTGGAGGATTATATCTGTTACGTACACATCCGGGAGTGTGGAACAGGACAGTGAAGGTGAATAAAGTATGGGCTGCTACATACTTGGAGGATTACATCTGTTACGTACACATCCGGGAGTGTGGAACAGGACAGTGAAGGTGAATAAAGTATGGGCTGCTACATACTTGGAGGATTACATCTGTTACGTACACATCCGGGAGTGTGGAACAGGACAGTGAAGGTGAATAAAGTATGGGCTGCTACATACTTGGAGGATTACATCTGTTACGTACACATCCGGGAGTGTGGAACAGGACAGTGAAGGTGAATAAAGTATGGGCTGCTACATACTTGGAGGATTACATCTGTTACGTACACATCCGGGAGTGTGGAACAGGACAGTGAAGGTGAATAAAGTATGGGCTGCTACATACTTGGAGGATTACATCTGTTACGTACACATCCGGGAGTGTGGAACAGGACACTGAAGGTGAATAAAGTATGGGCTGCTACATACTTGGAGGATTACATCTGTTACGTACACATCCGGGAGTGTGGAACAGGACAGTGAAGGTGAATAAAGTATGGGCTGCTACATACTTGGAGGATTACATCTGTTACGTACACATCCGGGAGTGTGGAACAGGACAGTGAAGGTGAATAAAGTATGGGCTGCTACATACTTGGAGGTTTCCATCTGTTACGTACACATCCGGGAGTGTGGAACAGGACAGTGAAGGTGAATAAAGTATGGGCTGCTACATACTTGGAGGATTACATCTGTTACGTACACATCCGGGAGTGTGGAACAGGACAGTGAAGGTGAATAAAGTATGGGCTGCTACATACTTGGAGGATTACATCTGTTACGTACACATCCGGGAGTGTGGAACAGGACAGTGAAGGTGAATAAAGTATGGGCTGCTACATACTTGGAGGATTACATCTGTTACGTACACATCCGGGAGTGTGGAACAGGACAGTGAAGGTGAATAAAGTATGGGCTGCTACATACTTGGAGGATTACATCTGTTACGTACACATCCGGGAGTGTGGAACAGGACAGTGAAGGTGAATAAAGTATGGGCTGCTACATACTTGGAGGATTACATCTGTTACGTACACATCCGGGAGTGTGGAACAGGACAGTGAAGGTGAATAAAGTATGGGCTGCTACATACTTGGAGGATTATATCTGTTACGTACACATCCGGGAGTGTGGAACAGGACAGTGAAGGTGAATAAAGTATGGGCTGCTACATACTTGGAGGATTACATCTGTTACGTACACATCCGGGAGTGTGGAACAGGACAGTGAAGGTGAATAAAGTATGGGCTGCTACATACTTGGAGGATTACATCTGTTACGTACACATCCGGGAGTGTGGAACAGGACAGTGAAGGTGAATAAAGTATGGGCTGCTACATACTTGGAGGATTATATCTGTTACGTACACATCCGGGAGTGTGGAACAGGACAGTGAAGGTGAATAAAGTATGGGCTGCTACATACTTGGAGGATTACATCTGTTACGTACACATCCGGGAGTGTGGAACAGGACAGTGAAGGTGAATAAAGTATGGGCTGCTACATACTTGGAGGTTTCCATCTGTTACGTACACATCCGGGAGTGTGGAACAGGACAGTGAAGGTGAATAAAGTATGGGCTGCTACATACTTGGAGGATTATATCTGTTACGTACACATCCGGGAGTGTGGAACAGGACAGTGAAGGTGAATAAAGTATGGGCTGCTACATACTTGGAGGATTACATCTGTTACGTACACATCCGGGAGTGTGGAACAGGACAGTGAAGGTGAATAAAGTATGGGCTGCTACATACTTGGAGGATTATATCTGTTACGTACACATCCGGGAGTGTGGAACAGGACAGTGAAGGTGAATAAAGTATGGGCTGCTACATACTTGGAGGATTACATCTGTTACGTACACATCCGGGAGTGTGGAACAGGACAGTGAAGGTGAATAAAGTATGGGCTGCTACATACTTGGAGGATTACATCTGTTACGTACACATCCGGGAGTGTGGAACAGGACAGTGAAGGTGAATAAAGTATGGGCTGCTACATACTTGGAGGATTATATCTGTTACGTACACATCCGGGAGTGTGGAACAGGACAGTGAAGGTGAATAAAGTATGGGCTGCTACATACTTGGAGGATTACATCTGTTACGTACACATCCGGGAGTGTGGAACAGGACAGTGAAGGTGAATAAAGTATGGGCTGCTACATACTTGGAGGATTATATCTGTTACGTACACATCCGGGAGTGTGGAACAGGACAGTGAAGGTGAATAAAGTATGGGCTGCTACATACTTGGAGGATTACATCTGTTACGTACACATCCGGGAGTGTGGAACAGGACAGTGAAGGTGAATAAAGTATGGGCTGCTACATACTTGGAGGATTATATCTGTTACGTACACATCCGGGAGTGTGGAACAGGACAGTGAAGGTGAATAAAGTGTGGGCTGCTACATACATGGAGGATTACATCTGCTTAGAACTGAGTCCTAAAGTAGGATATCCAAAGCGTCCAAAATACTAGGCCACTAGATGCAAAATATGTGTCATGGTCAGATCGTTTGTAGTGATTATAGTTTAAAAAGCAATTTCATAGAGATTTGAAAACGGACATTGGCTACACGTTTCATAACCACTTTTAATTAATTTATATTCAAACGTAAATAACAAATATAGTGAAGTATGGATCTATTGAAATGCAGCAACGATATATTGTTAGGACGGCGCTGACCTAAATGCAAAACAGAATATTATTGAAACAAGTTGGTTTCAATACGACTGAATTGAAATCAACGTCAATACAGGGTTTATAACTTGTCTCCACCGTTGCTAGTCTGGAATTTTAATTTTGTTACAAATTTATTTACATAGCGAGGCGTAGCGCATGCGGGTTTTTCAACATTTCTGAAAGTTGGGGATAACTATTTGTGTTCGTTAACTATAATTTACAGTGTGTGTAAATATAATTTTTTATTACGTTTAACATTTAAATCAAACATCATAAACATTTTGTCAATCATAATTTATTTACTTTCTTGTCAGAGTTTAATTTCCTGTAACAACATTCTATTCATTTTAAAAATTTGTTTCCTAAAAATAACCCATAATATATTATTACTTTCAATATTGTATTTAGTGATTTGTATTCCACACAGTGGAATAAGAACGGCTTCGGCATAATATGTGTAACTTAGTTTGTGACGAGGCTCCCTGTTGCTACCACGCCCAATGACACATGTTTACCTTTTTTTCTAGACAATCGCTCGCCTCTACCGTATACATTTTGCTACATACATTGTGGCTGACAAAGGCTACCGGGGATGATAATTAGAACCTTAGAATATTTATTAAACAAATACTAACTTGAAATTAAATTTTAAGTACAGGAATGTATCAGAAAGCACGACAGATAAGTGATATCAGCGAGACATAAGGCATCGATTCCTTAAAATTCAATGCAAATATATTTATATAATTACATAATGAAGTAATATTCCATCTAAATAAACCAGGATGTAAATGATAACATTTAGTAGACTCCAGCCACAGGGCTTTCTTGTAGCAATCACAAACCCAGAGGTATTAAATGACAACATTAATATCTAATAAAACTTATAGGTTTATAACTGTTAAATATATTATTTCTTATTTTATATCTTACTGTAATAATAGTGTAAGATATCATTCATTTGTATTCTAATTTCATTATTAAGTCCTTAGATGCGCCCGGCATTTATAAAAGATTACAATTAAATTCGTTAATAATGGTTTTATTCAGTATTTTATTACATCAAGGTTTACTATTAATTACGTTCTTTTATTACAGACTTTATTAACTTGATTCTATTGAAAATTTTATTAACTTCACTCTGCCAATGTACCATTCACTTCTGTCGGCCGGTGGCACTAACTCCCACTTTGTAAATATATTTTCCCATAAATTATCCTTTTGTATTTAAGTATGTATTATTTGAAGCACTTGCAACAGCTATAGCATGCTTGTCCGTAATGGGCACTTGTTTGTTAGACAGATTCATTCCCGTTTCCATATAAGTTAGTTTTTATCAGACTTTCTGTCCTGAACTGGGCCAAATGGCTCAAATAATATACGGCCGGAGGTGGTTTTTCCCACGGAGGGAAGGTTGTGGCGAATGGGGTGGCATTACTCATCGTGCCGTCGCGTTGCCATGAACTATTATAGCCATTCTTTGGACGAAGATAACACAACTAGGAAGTAAAACCTAATCTGCAAAGTAATCCGCCCTTAGCTTGTTTGTACACGATCAGATGTGACACTAAATTAGGAAAATATATTTGTACGTAATTAACTTTCTGTATATAACAATGAATAAAATAAATACAAGAATTCGTCAATCAGCTTATATATATATATATATATATATATATATATATATATATATATATATATATATATATATATATATATATATATGCTGCTTGTTGGGTTCAGTACGGGCTTATCTGTCTGCTTGCTTGTCTCTCTAAACATTTGTTACCGAAAAATAGAAACAATTTTTGAAAAAATCAAGTGTATTACAGAACAATAGTATTAATATTCAAGTTGACATTGGGTTAAAATTTTATTGTTTTAAAATAGACGTGTATTTACTTACCAGAACTCTGTAAGGGTGGGATTGTTCAACCAACGTATCACTGCCCTCTATATTATTGAGGAACTAAAGATTTACCATCAATATTGACTCTGTCTAACTTGGCGACCAGATGTTAATTACGAGGTCTGCAAGAGATCGGTCTTCCCGTGACAATTAATATCCCAGCGTCTAGCTCCCACTGCTCTCTTGATATTGTTCTTAAGATAATTAAATCCCTCCGAAATACGGTCTTTGAGGGATATTTTGTAAAGACGTCAAACGGTGCTTTAGATGCATAACATGTAAGTTAGTAATTGTTACCATTTAACTAATGAAAAACTGCTTCAACTCACTTAAATAACGGCTTGATGTTGCGGAGACAAATTCTTATGTTTCTTCTCTAAACGTAATTTTCCACAGTTACACTTTTGGTCACGTTGATATTTTTGTAGTTTTAACCAAAGTCTGGTCAACCAGAAATTGAACAAGTAATATAAAAACAAAATAATTAAAGTCATTTCCTACTTAGGTCAATAAACAAACAAACAAAAATATGTTCGTTACTTTTTAATAAATAATTACAATTATTATAAATGAAGTAACAGACCGATAGGTTAAAACAACTGTTCTACAAGATGACCTATGTCATAAAACCAGTTGTTTTATTAAATCATATGTTATTAATTTTTTTAGTCAAATTGGACGAAGTAACTACAATGCATACCACGCCCCTTTTGAGAAAAGTTTTTCTCCGATATAAAAGTAAAGTTAACTCATTAAATGTAATTATTTTTAAAAAACTGTATCAACCTCAATAGTCATCCACTATAAGTTTTAAACAAAATATTTGAACTGAAGTGTACGAATAAAGAGTATTTTATTAACGATTGAAAATTTGAAAAAGTTGTATATAATGATAGTGTAAACTAATATAAGACGTTAAGAAAGAGTTTTATCCCAAAACAAACAAATGCCCTCAAACGGAAACGACAAAGCAGGGAATGTTATACCCACAGTTCTGATCGAGTTTACCTTCAGGAAGAGTTGAACAACACAGACACTACAAAAACCACGGGACCCTTTGGAAGTGGTTTACATCTTTGTAAACCTGACAAAATAACTCGTTATCTCCTATTTGTGAGATTACATTAAACGTATTTTAAGAGAACGAAGTTCGTTTAATTGGTGAGTAATATTTTATGTTGTGTGATTAATTAAAAAAAAAAATTAAGTTAAATAATTTTCTATAGATACAAATTTTAAATAATTTAAAAATTACTGTATAAATGATTCCAAGGATTATTGTAGCACTATATACGTTTGTTTTTTCCTTCATGTTTTTTTTTATTATTGACACTAAACTAAATAGTGAAACACTAAATTTAAATTTAGTACTAAACTTCAATAGTTCATTTGATATGTTAAGCAAAAATGTGAACACTTTTAAAACCTACTCGACTATACACTGTAACATTCATGAGGTATACAGGAACACAATATAACATACTTAGCTAAATACGTTTTACCGTGTGGGTATTAAACAAGTTTCTGTTGCAGTATTTAAATCTAATACAAACAGAACTTGAAACCGGAATGAATCTTTAAGTACAAGCCATAAATAAAACCTGCGAAAACCCACGTGAAACGATGACACGTTCTGCGTGATTCAAGTTATATGAATTGGAATTATATTTTTGAAGACATTCGTCAAAATCCATGACATTACATTTACTTAAGACAAAATTGCGACATATTTTAAAACGTATCAAATAACACACTTTAATATTCAGGATGTAAAGGGAAACAAAATATAACATATATTAAGTATTACATATATTTTACGGTTTGGGTAACGTACCTATTTTTATAGGAGTATTTAAATATATTACAAACAAAACTCTTAACGTAACTCTTTAGGAACAAGTAATAGATACAATCTGTGAACACCACGCGAATCTATCATCCATTCTGCGCGATTTAAGGCATTTAAATATGAATTTCAATGTTTGATAAACATCGCCAAAATCCATGAACTGTACGAGATATAACTAAGTAATTTAGAAAACGTAAATACTTAAAATGCAATTGTTATTAGAAGACCATTGAGATTTTACTTCAGAGTACATGATGGGATTAACATTCGGAATAATTTTGAAATAAATGAGGGTTTTTTTAGTTTAAAAGTATAGGTTTTTTTTAACAAAGCTCTTAGTAAATGGAAGGATAATAAAAAATATTTTCTAGGTTTAGTGACTTATCTGATTTTATTTATTGTTCGTCACAGTTGCAATCCCCGGAACGGAAGCGTATTATCCTTATAGGCGCCCATGGGAAAAAACCGAAATAAATATAAATAAACTCGACCAATGCACGTCGACATTTATATGACTAATCAGTGCTTAATTATTGTAATTAACAAACCATTCCTTCAATATAAACTGTTGATTGTAAAAGCGATACTTTTAAAAGTAATATGATGATTTTTGACTCTTTGTAACTTTTCATATAACTTATTTACTTTGGATATGCAATAAAGTAGGTTAAATAAAAAATACGTTTTACTTACGAAATATTTTGTAACCTAAGTCAAGAAGGTCCTACGTTACTTCTAGTATTGTTAATTAACAGAGTCGACTTGTTTCGAAGAACCTCCATCAGTCAAAACTAACTTCCTGTTCCGTTAATGGATGTTGACAAGAGTTTATGCAAGGAATGGCACAGTAGCACTTTACTTAACACATAGTTGCACGACCTTACAGAAACCTAGAACATAACGAGACATATTGGTTTACGCTTACTAAATATGCAACTAAAATGTGTTTTATATTTGCATGTACATCCTATTCAAAGACATAGTACATTTAAAATGTTTATTTTACCTGTTTTATTCTAATAACAACTTAGAAAGTAACCCGCGGTTTTATTGTTTTGAATTATATATGTATTAAATTTGGTGATACGTTTTCATGTAAATAGTTAAGAATGAAAATGTTTTAAAACAAGAACAGTTTAAATTTATATATTTTAAAAGTTTTTCGCCAATTATATAAGTACTAGCATATAACTATGAATAAAAAAAAGAAATATATAACCGTGTTGTTTTATATAATCAGTTTTATCTTTGTGTTTCCTGAAGATGGTAATAATTATATTAATATTGAAAAGCTTTGAAACATTATATTCAGTAGGACTATACTTATATTTGAAATATATTTATCCATCCATTTTATATATATATATATATATATATATATATATATATATATATATATATATATATATATATATAACTTATATATAGTAACTTCCAAAACAAATAAAAGACACACACAAATCTCACAAATGAATAATTAATTGACTCATACGCTTTTCAAAGACAAACTTTTTTTAAAAACAGTTTTTATGTTTTTATTGAAAAAAGAATTTTTAAACAAAACGCACAATCCACATAAACTTTAACGGTACAGCTTTGTGCATCTATGCCACTATTAGTTACCGATCCCCTGTATGTTATTGGTATTTAAAAAAATTGCATAACTTGTGAAAAGAAAGAAACATGATGAACTAAATAATTTCATATTTGAGCTAACAGGTTTCTGAAGTGAATTAAGCTTCATTTTTGTAAACGTTGCCCATTACAGAATAGAAGATTGCTGGTCGCAGCAAGATTTCACTTCAAGCAGTAACCGGCGAGCCTACATTAAGGAACGTCTGCGTAGCTGCTTTGTCCTCCTGGACTAAAACAATCGGATGAGGTATCAAAAGCACAAGAATCCTGGCCGTTCAAAAGCTTCCACTTGCCCCGAGAATTTCAAAAAATCGGTTGAAAACACGATGTTTTGCCGGAGTGTCCTCTTGTCCCAGAGGCGAGCCGGTCACAAATCCGGACTTTACAGTAATACTTTAGGTCTATTACAGATTAGTCTTGAGGGTTATTCCTGTTTCTGTCCTGATGCTATTTTCCCAGGCAGGAATCAGGAGTAAGGTTGGGTTTGTAGACTTATATGCATTGCTCCTCTGGTTTTTGAGGCAAGGACTCCACGCCAAAGCTCATTCTTATCCAACGTCTTTCCTTTGTTTTTTAAACGTTTTACACAGACACACTGTCAAATGTACTACATTGTAATGTAACATAAAAAAGGTACTTTTTATAAAAAAACTATAATTTTATAGAGTTTAATAGTTTTGTAAAATGGGTCAAAACGTGCCTTGAACATTTATTGTGTTTTGAAAATAAGTTATAACGTGATGTTTCTGTGGCGTCAATGACACGTTTCATAATTTTATCCTCTCCATAGGACGTTGTTTTTGTTCCTTTGTCATCAGTATGTTTGTCGAGATTTCGACTTTACACGGCAAACTAACAATTACTCCATTAAATTCATTGAAAGTAATTAAATAACTAGAGTGAAACACAATATCTGTAGCTGAATATAAGATAGATAGCCGCTATGAGCGTGCAAAAAGCGTTAAGTGCAAACAAAACTGTTTCAGGAAATAAAATTCCTCCCTAAAGGACCTCTATAAAACTTTCTTATCAAGCGGACGCTACTTCAGTTTTGCGAGTGGACTAACATTTTACAACGCAACAACTATTTCGTTACGACGGTAAAAGTTATATAAATTAATGCCGGTTTTATATTTGAAACTGACGGATATGGAAATCCTACGTTAATGATATTTTATTCTACACACACACACACACACACGCACACACTTTTAAAAAAATATCATGATACGTCTAATTTATTATTAAAAGGTGGAATAGAATTCATTTCGTTACCATTTTCTTTATCATTCTAGATCCAAGTCACTTCAATACTCATATGTTCTTTTCTTATCTGAGCGTTAATTCATCATTTGTCTCGCCGAGTATAAATTTTGAGATAATATGTTTCTAATGTATGTTCATGTATGTTTACTAACTAAAGTAATCAATAATTAAAGAATAAAAATATGGTACAACTCACAAATATACATAAAATATGTGGCATAACTTTCATTCACAAGCCAGCTCGAATATTATTTATAAAGTAAACTAGTTTTTAAACAATTAATAAAAAAGCAATAGTTTGCATTAAAAAGTGAATTAATTGTATTACGTGTATTTTATTTAAGTGTATTAAGTTTCCAAATATGTAGCACATATACTTTTTTTGAGAAGTATGTCCTCAAAGTAATAATTGGAGAGTTAGAAATATAATTTAAAAATACAAAATGAAATGAATTGTGTGGACTGTTTTGGTTATCTCGTACATTTCATTTACAACTGGGCACTTTATTTAGCTTGTACATACCGGCATAAACACCAAGTACTTCAGGCATTGAACACATTTTATTTTCGTTATTCACTTCCGGGAAAATTTAATTAACTTTTATGAATAGTTGGGGAGGAGACGGAAGAGGCTTCCAAAACACTAGGGGACAGGTGGTGTGGCAGATAATTTCATTATTTAATGTTCTCCCTCTCTCCTATACTTGTCTCTCTCTCTCTCTCTCTCTCTATCCTACACTTATTTTCTGTGTTAAGTACGATTATAGCCTCTATGATTCTCGTTACACTTTACTCAGGCTCTGGACTGGCTATGTAATAAAAACCAGTTTCTCCAACAATTTGTAAAATTAGTTTTATACATTTAGGCGTGTTTAAAATTGGCTAATAGAGTGGTAACTTTTTTACTTTTTACTTTTTTAGATCATAGTATATCATGGCAATTTCTTTTTTCTAATTTTTTGTTAATTATTATTTTTTTTTTTGGGAACGTAGTACTATTTACAAATATGGACATAATTTGTAGCCTTCTTTAGTTTGACCTAGCATAATTTTTGTAAGTAGGTCGGAGTGCAAACACACGTCCATATGTCACCACTCTCTTTGTACTTCATGATAGTTTTATTAATTCTTTCGGCTAGTTTTATAATGATGCATATTTTACTTTACCTTCTAAGGTTTAATTGTATCCTCGTGTATGCGCAGACAGCTTTATTTCTTCATTTGAAACAACTAATCAAATCTTTAATTCTAGAAATAGGTCTTTGACGAATGTTGTTTTGGTCGTTGTTCCATCTTTTAAAACCATTGAGACAACGCAAATGTAGCTGGGCACAAGTGTCACTGGATGGAACTAGCCATAAACCTTGTTAGATCTGCAGAGCAAAGTTTACACAATCGAATTTTACCCACAATTCTAAACTACTAAAATCACCAAATAAAATGACACAGATCGTTCTTACAAAGTGCTAAACGTTTTGATTCCAAACATTGATTGTCTAGTTTTGAGTTTTTAAAACGTGGAATTGTATTGCTCTTCGGATGCTGATAGAACGTTTGCTTCTAGAATAAAAACCTGCTACTGATGACGGTAGTAGTTTTTATTCGAAACGTACGGAATGTCTTCAACCTATTTTAAAGTTACTTTAACATTTAAATCAATGGTTTGTAATGACCTGTAATCAAGCAAATTCACCGTAAATAAAGGACGTAAAGTAACATTCTAGTGTTAGCTAGAACATAGTAAAATAGGGTCGTTAATAAAATAAAACCGATAATAAAGTGTACCTTGTACTTTAGTAACTATTTAAAAGTTAGTAATAAATTTAGGAGTATCTAAGGAAACATAGGACCTACAAAGGATACGTTTAATGGCTGTAATGCCGTTAGAGCGCGCGTAATGAGTCTACTTACTGGCTTTATGTCCTAGTTTGGTCCTTAACGGTTACAACCGTTACTAATCCGTTACATAAGAACCCTCTGTCACGTTAAACAGAGTAAGAATTTTTCTGATTCGAAACAATAAACGTTTCATAATAGATGCTAATTTATTTAAGGTAATATAAAAAGAACGTTTCAAAATGGCGGTAAAACGTCTCATTGGTATTAACACAGATGAAAGCTATAGTAGGCTAATAGAAGCAACCCTGCTCACTCGACGCATTTTCTTTCCACTTTCAACCCCAGTAATATTGTTACTCACTTACTTGATATTCTGCTTCACTTCACCCCATCCTTACAAAACAATAGAAATTTTTCACGATAGACGCCATTTTGTCTGAATTATTTTGTGTAATATACTTTAGATATGTTAATGGTTTCTCTTACAATTACTACATTTTAAGATGCAAACTGAACAATGTAAATAAAATTCTTTGACAGCTATGTGCTAAGGTCAAAGCCTCATTTGTATTAAAAAACCAGGTTAGATTGAACTAGATGTTATGAAGAGGTATCCAGGAAGAATAGAACCGAGCGGTGGAGGTCCGAGGGTGAGATGGTAGCTCACTTTATATGCTCATAGAGGGACGTTCACACGAGAGACGTGTAAAGAAAATCGAATACGTTTTATATCGAAGTCGATCATAGGATGTTTAGAACAATCCATGTAATAATATTCTGAGAAACTAAATTTTGAAGTAGACGACAGTATATTCTTGGAATTGCAAGTTATAGATAAGGCTAGATAAGGGGAAATAGAATCGTATAATTTTATGTAAATAAATGTGAGTAGAAAAATATAATATGCCTATTCAAAATGTGTTATTTTATTTGTTTGATAATTATTAAACAAGTATTCTTAATAAAATAAACCCCAATTTTGTTTATTGAAATTAGATCCAAACCCTAAATTACAACAAAATAAATTTATAAATAGACGTCTGAGTTTCTACAGAAACAATATATATTCAGGGAATTAAAAATGTGTCTTATTTAATTAAATTTGTTACGATTCGTTCTTACAGATAAATATTTAAATTTATTCATTTTAAATCATATCATTTTTCGTAATAAATTCTGCAATCTGCTCTTTTTTCTATGCCTATATTTAACCCAATATATTTTACAGGTGGGTTATATTTTACAGACTTTACTTAGGCCTATATATATTATCGGTTCGAACCTCTTTTACAGACAGGATATATTTCATCATTTCCCGAAACTGTTATTTAATTTATACTAATAGTTTACACTCTCTCTATGTATAGACCCTGTAACTTGTTCACATTTTTAATCGTTAATAAAATACTTTTTCTTCATTTACTCAAGTTCAAATACATTTTTTTAAAATTTGTAGTGGATTAAACTTGAAGATAATTGAGTTTTCTCAGATATTATTTCATCAATTAAATTTCGTAAATTCATTTTACTCTCATATGGGAAAAAAAACTTTTCGCTAAAAGAGCAAATTATGCAATATAGTTATTTTGTACCAACTAGCTGAAATGTTTTTTGTTGACCTAAGTGAGAATTGGCTTGAAACCTTTCTTTTTAAACATTATTTGTTTCTAGATAACAATGGATGTAGAGTTAACAACCACCATTATCGTCGGGTCGAATGACTTATTACCTCAGCGCATGTATTGATTGAACATCGCAAGAATATTATGAAGATGTAACATTGATAAATTCAGTTAAAAACATTTTGCAGTGAACCTCCAAATCCTAGACCTGTCAGACAGAACTTACAGTGTTGATGAGATTTACAGCACAGCTGCCTCCAATAAATCCAATTACAAGTTACCAGACCAGACAGCCTCTGGAACACTGCTCTGAATTCGAGAACGCCTATTAATAACGTTTAATTAATTTTGAACACCTCAACACCCCAACTTCAGGCTGAACTGTTCGCCTCAAGAATATCTAACAAATTGTTTAATATACCTCCGTTACAACACAGGTGCCTAGTAATTCAGGAGACGCAGGCGATTTATTAAAGGGTCTTACTGTTATGGATAGGACGTTTTTTGTTCCATTGTTTCGTTAGCTATTCTCAGTTTCCGTTGTGGGGATCCTTCAAATTCCTTGACACTTTTTTGTTCGTGTTTTCCTAGTTGTCCCCGAACTGTTGTCCTCTCAGAGATTAACCATGTTAGCAGTCACATATTCTTGCCTGAATATTTATCTAAATTTTAATAATTTCTTTGAAGTTTATAACAACAAATTGCATTGTTCCATTGTTCTATTTAATTTAAAAATTCGAAATGTTTTCGAGCTGTATACATCCACAAGCGGGACTATGCGACGGTAATGACATAGGAAGTGTCGTCAATAAAATGAAAACATTGTACAAATATTCAATACGCTAAATAATTGATTAAACTCCTGCGATGTTTCCTATTGTGAGAAGTTGGACAAAATGTTAACAGATTTACTGTAAATCTACAAGAATTCATGGTTTTGGCACCATTTACTTCCACTCTTGAAATATTCGATGGTTTCTTAATAACTGACAAGTATAGTACTATGTGATAAAATGTATTAAATTTTATCACACATTTTATCATCTGTGTGATGACGTTATTGAAACATTGCCTATGTAAATACTTAGTTGTACCTGACATGCAAGTCAACTACATATATTATTCAAACAATAATCTCTGAGAGTGTAAAAATGAATAATAATGGATAATTTCTTTGACTATATACGCAACCGGTTTATTATTTATTCAATATTAAGTCTATTGTTCCAAGCTTCAACTAATTTGTGGTCCAATGCCATCTATTGTAATAATTACATTGTTGTATGAAATTTTACTCACTTCCAATTCAATCTTCAATATAATAATAAAAAAAATTAGTTATTATCTCACATAAACATTTTTATATAAATACTGGGAAAAAGGTGTTTAGTCTTTATTCCAGTTTAATGTTAATTGATATTTGATATTTGTTAGAAAATGTTTTATGTTATGTAAATTTAAAAAAATAATGATGTAAAAATGTAGGTAGTAAGGTACAGCATATTTAAAGTGGGTAAATAGAAAAGGTGCTGCGAATCCTCGCACATAACATTTTTCACTATTTTTACACTACACATTTCTTAGTTTTTTCAATTCCTTCTATTAGTTAACACTCTCCTTATATATATCTTGTTCAACTTTTCAATCATTCGTAAACTACTTTTCAATCATCCACTCAAATTCAATTAAAGTATTTAAAGCTTCTAGAGGGAAGCACTTGATTTTAATAAAGATTTTTTAAATGTTAATTCATTAAATAATTTTAAATAATTAATGTTAGTTTTACAAGGGTGAAAACATTTTGACAAAAGAGGTAAATATGCGATATATTTAATCCGTCCAATTTGGCTTAAAATAGTTATAACATATTATACATTTTATTTTATAGGTTATGTGGTAAAAGAGTTGTATTAAAGCATATAATATACTAATTTATTTATAATAATTTATTTTTATTTAATGACAAGTAAATAAAATATTTGTTTTACCTGAATAGGAATTGACTACAAAAAGTTTTATTTTATATTATTTGTTTCTTCTGAAAAGCGAAAATAAGATTTTAAAACGTCCTGTAGGAGATAAAATCCTCTTTATTAAAAATAAATAAACTGGCTTTGCAATATCCTACAGGAAATCTGTCCTGTCCATTACTCTGTCAATCCGTCATCGAGGAGGTGTTTGATAATTCATGATGTGTTCGGGTGGCGTTCGGATTGTTGTCCCTCAATCGAAAAAGGTTTGTGATGAATCATTAAAAAGTAGTATACATCGACGAATCAAATTTGTATAGGGAATTAACATCAGAGCCTAAGGATTTCATATTCACTTCATCTTCATTTAAACGGCAAAAATATCAATACATTTTCATTTCAAGGTTTTTAGCTAACTTAGAAGTCCCCTTATAGACCTACCCTTCATAAATAAAAATAAATAATTAATTACTTCAAATGTATTATTTTAAAAGAAAATCTGTGAAATTAGGTAACGGATTTCGACACTTAAAATAGGTTTAAGTATACTTTATATTTCTCCGACTGTAATTGTTAATAAAAACTTTCTAAAAACTGAGCCCAACAACCGTTTGTTCCGAACCATTTCATCCCCTAACTTTGCAGATTAACTTCCCCTTCGAGAAGCTTACAACGGTCCTTTGTTGTTACAAGAAATCCAATTATTTAATTTGTTAACACCACAAGTAGAGTGTTGATTAGTATTTTTCCGAACTTAACCCGGATTTACCTTTTTCAACACAATATCTAAATAGAACAAGTAACCAATATAAAAAAGAATTACCTAACTGCACTGTAGTAAAACATTTGTTGCTGTAAAGCTAGTTATAGTCAATACATTCATAACTATTTATGTTGATAATTCTATTCCTACCTTAAGTTTATGTCATTCAATGACAACATTGCATTCCACCTGTCTTTATATTTGGAGTTTGTCTCTACATTTGTCTGTCTGTATAGAGCCGTTTGTGGTACAAATTATTTTATGTTCAAACATTAGATATTAGTGTAAACTTTTACATAATTAAAAGTTATAATTTTATCAGTAATTTTATTTTGAAAACAGATTCTTAAACTTTTTGCAGCATTTATAGCAAAAGTGCAGAGTTCATTCATTTTCTAGCTAACTATAAAATTTGTTTTCTTTTCGTTTTCTAAATAAAGTATTTTGATACATTATTCTTGGTAACGTATACACAAACAAATATTATAAACAAAAATGTTTAAAATCAACCCCTGCCTAGATATAGAAAATATAATGATAAAAGTAATTTTTTAATAAATATTTACAATCAATATAAGTAACGTTACATAGCCCATGGGTTAAAACAGCTGTTTCTCCCTCATAACCTTTTGTCTAAAAAGCTCTTTTATAAAATCATATGTGATCACTTATTTTATGGTAAATGGGTTAGGATAAAAATTCAGTAGAATTCATTATTTCCATTTAATTAATTAAATAATCTTTGACAAACATTAATAACACATCGAGTGTCATTCTTAATAAGTTTAAACCTCGTTGATTTATACACGTAAACCCAACATAGTGCTGTTTTCAATCACAGACTCAACTAATGCCGTTTTAAACCATATAATCAACTCGTTTGGAAATGCAAGAAGGTCAAGTCTGAAGAGACTACAAGAGACACAAAGCAGAAAACGTGAAAAGAGATTTCATCTCGTAAAGGGTATAACTAGTTATAAATCCACATAGTGCATCTTGACACTATTATATTTGTGTTTTAAAGTAAAAATTGTGGGATAACCTAATATTGATCTCAAAATCAGACATCCTTTAGCTTACATCATCCTTAAAATAGTACTTCTGCTATTTGCTTGGTTACGAGACACCCTGTATTATAATGAAGATTTCTCTAGACAATACGTTAATTGTTCTTGTCGCCCACAATTCACATTGAAATTAAAGCATTGAAGGGCTCAAATTAATTACATTTTTTCCCGTTTTCAGGGTTGTGTACGGTACACAGAGGTCTGTAACTTGTAATTGGATTTATTGAAGGCAGCTGCGCAGCAGATCCTATTAGGGGTAGAAGTTCATGACAGGTCTGAGAGGATTTGGTGGTTCACTGGAAAGTTTTTCCAACTGGAATTAGGAAGTTTATATCTTTTAATAGTCGAACAATGTTCAATCAATTCTTGTCGAACAACCGAACTTAAATCATAAAGTCTTGCACTGATGCAGCATTTCCAAAGTAAACAAATAAGTTAACGCCACCTTTATTTCTTAAATGTATTAAAATTTGTAACAAAGCTTTTAGAAATAAATACATAAATGAAACGCAAGATACCATAGACAATTTCAAGTAGGGAGGTTTATTGAATATATTTAATAAGCATGATAGCTAACTTAAAATAACGTTGGGAAAATGTAACTTATAACTTATGTGTGCCGACAAAACGAAGGGGCAACGGGGGTAGCAGGTTTTTAGTTGCTACTTTCGTAAAACATCTCGATATTTTTGCCAAGTATTTTGACCGTTAAAATGACTTTTTGTAGGAATCCATGATGGTTGGAAGTATCTTTTTAGTATCTTCAAAAACATGCGTTACTGAAACGACCTTTGCAAACGCGGACCCGTTAGGTACACAGTCCTTGCGATCACAGATTCTTTAGCTTCACAGCTATTGTTAACTCTGACCATTAAATGCACAGCCTTTACGATCTTTAATCCAATAATTTCACTACTTTGTCGTTCTTTAGTCTGTTGACTTGCACAACCTTTACAACCTGTTATATATATATTTTTACCGTCACTGCTAAAAACAACGAGTATTTATGGATTAACTTCGGTCTTGCTGGAAATAAATTGATGACGTCACACAAAAAAGTACCGAACTCAAACTCTTAATGTTATCCGAGGCTGTAACAACATTTCAGGAAGGAAAAACAACTGATAAAAGGGGGAAAATAATGCTAATTTTATTCTACAACTGGAACGTAGAGCCCTCGTCTCTAAAGCTTTCGTCGGTTTTATCTTTGTTTCATTAATACTTTGAGATCTGATAATTGTGCTTAAAAAAAAAAATAGCTCTTTGCACCTATTTTTGTGTTAGCAAGATTTAAAAAAAATACAAATAAATAAGTCTTTATTATTAAATAATACTTGAAAACCCTCTAAACACAAATATTTTAATTCTTACCTTATGTACATTTCGGTTCTTAAGTAATCATCCTTACAGGCTTAATAATCAAGACTGACTTCAAATGGTTTTCTGTTTATAACCTATCTTGTTTGTTATACCTCTACGAAGTGTTACTTTATAGCTAAAATAGAGGTCTACAGCAGATTAACATTAAAAAAATGTAATTGCAAGGTTTTGAACTACATTTATTAAAATTTAATAACAGTTTATTCCAAATAAATATTGACAAGTCTTTAATTTTACAAATTGAGAAAAAACGGACGTATGTGAGATATTATTAGATAATGTTAGATTTTAATGCTTTATGAATAATGTATAATGGGCATGATATCTTAGTAACCTTAATAATTTACTAATCAAAGTCAACTCCTGGCAATTATGTAATTTCGGTAACGCGCCGACCAGTAAAGATGGACATCTAGTAAAACCCTGTCTTCCTCGTATTTCCTCTTCAAGTTCTGGGCGGACCTCTCTATTTCTATGTAGGCCTATACATCTAATTGTTTATATATACATGTATATGTATATGTATTAAACTTGGTTCCTATAATACGTTCAATTCAAGTTATACAAAAATATATGACATGGTACACAACATAATTTTTTAGGTAGGCCTACACAAGCATCATAGAAGTCTAAATTGAAACAAATAATATAATTTTTTAAAGTAAATTGCTAGTTGAATCTTTAGAGACAAATTTTATCTTAGATTCTTTTCATTTTATAATTACAATTAATAACAATATGTGTATAAATATGTCAGAATAACAATATTTAGTGGCAAAAGAGAAAGTGAATTTTTTTGCAACTTTCCATTTTACATTCCATGTTTGGTGTTGAACTATATTTTGGTTGCTACAGTTTATACGTATTTTCTATCGATTGCATTGTGTTGTAGTTCCTTTTCGCTTTCTTTTCGCATTGTACATTTGTAACGCAAGGTTCGACACCATTAATGCAGTTTGGTTATTTTATTGTTTTCTTTCATTTTTAGTCATAGATTACTATTTATGATTTTGTGTGGTAACCATGGCAACAAATTAACTATGTGATATGTAGGTTTCGACGACAACCAAAAGGAGGCAAAAGAAAAATTCATATATTAGATTTATAGGCATGAAAAAGTTGACTCAGAGCCAAAACACTAAACTTCGAAAATGAATGTACTCACTACTAATCCGACCTGTACCCCCCAAAATTTTATTTTTTAATTATTTGAAATAATATTTTTTTAAACTATATTAACACAAATTTCATCCACTATAGGTAAAAAATAATGGTATATCCACTTGATTGGCTGAATAAAAACCTATTTTAATAGTGATTGTATATTAGTACAAGATATACTGTTCTCCCACTTGTTTGTACCTTATCCTTACAGTGCCATTGGGACAATATCTGTTGCATAAGTGAGTTAATGTAAGGAATCATTGATTACTATGAATACTACTTCCTGTTGTTTGTCAGGGAAAATCATGAAGTCGTCAGACTTTGGTAGTGACTGGTCTCTCATTGCATTGTGATATGTTTTGCTCCAACGCATTCTCGTGGGAAATCAAAAAGATACCGAAACAGAAGGAAACTATACGGGGCGAAACTTTGCGATGTTTAGAATCGTCTTCAAAGGCTACTCTCGTCTAAGCGGGAGAAAAAAGAAAACTGATTGCATTTTGTGCGGTGTCTGGAATACAGTTAGTTTCTATAATGAAGCATGTTTTTGGCATTGAGGGTACAAATTGGAGGCTTAAAAGATCCCAAAAGGAAGCGAAAAAAATTGAACTTTTATTTTTATAAGTTGTATGACGTATTATACGTCAACAAAGGGTGTACAGTCCTCCTGGAAGGTGACAACTGTTGACAAGAGACGGGAGATGCTTACTACAATTGCCATCCTCATTTCTTTGCTAAGGAGTGTTGCCCTCGCTACCTTCAGGGTGATAAGCTTACAGGGTTATCCACAGAGCCACCTGCAGCGGATTGGACTCGTGGGTAAACTGATATGCCTCTAGTGCAAAAAAGAAAGGAGAAAGTTGGACAACCGGGGTCTTGATCTACATAAGGTAGATGAAGACTCAAAATAAACCAGGGTTTACAAAACCGTTACTCGTTAACGTTTATTTAAAAGGGACATTAAGGTAAATTGGAAGCTTCATTTGGATATTATTTTTCTCTATTTTTGACCTATTTAAAAACAGTTTTTAGGAAACATATTTGTCCCTTTTTTGTAAAAGGATCTGCGAAAAGGTAATAAAAAATTAGAGATATATTTCACAAAATTTGAGTGAATATAGATTCCGAGATACAATGTTTGCGCTGAACGAGCTTTGGCCCAGTAAAAGGAGATTTAGATTACATAAGATCTCTGAGTGGTGTATTTCCCGAGAGACGGCAGAAACCGACGAGGCAGGATCAGGTTGTAACTTTACCGCAAATTTACTTTTATTAGAAAGAACAGAACAAATAAGACATTTTCAATTTTTAAATGTTTTAGGAATGTAACACTTGTATTATTTGTAATGTTATTCATTTTTCTGTTCAGGTTTTGCTTTTACCTTTTCTGTCTTGTAAAATCTTTTAGTAATACTCTATTTCTAGATGCTGAAATATTATTAATATTAATATATATATACTGGTATAGTTTTAAAAATAGTTTATCAACCAAATAAAATAGAATGCAGCAAAACAAAAATTCGACGGGAAATTCATGGTAAAACTTTCTACACTGCGTATATTTAGATGTTTTCTTCTTTCATCATTTTTGTTTGTTTTGTTAATTGCTTCAAGAGATTTGTATGTCATTTTAGTCCTTCATTTACCATGTGCAAACCGCAGGATATTAATAAATAAATATACCTATTGATGGTTTATAAGAATAGTAAGTGTTTATAAAACACAAATAGTTAAATAGATTATTATGTTTAGCGAAAATTGATGTTACTATATCTATTGAGCATAAATAGCCGTTTCTACTTTTGCGCCAACAACAATTTCTTGTCTATATCGTTCCCTCTACGGCCTGCTTCTAGAGGCACGTGGGCGTATCTTAGTCAGCAATAAAGGATTCAGCAGTCACGAATCGACCACATTCGCACAAGTCCTGACTGATTGCTTGCACTCTGCGCAAAGTAGGAAGCGGTGTTTTCTCTCAAATGAAAACACATTAGATCCAGTGTTTAAATCTCCTTTTAAAAGACTGTTATAGTATACGTTGTATGTGCAATCAGCAAGAGAGGATTCAGCAGTCACGAATCGACCACATTCGCACAAGTCCTGACTGATTGCTTGCACTCTGCGCAAAGTAGGAAGCGGTGTTTTCTCTCAAATGAAAACACATTAGATCCAGTGTTTAAATCTCCTTTTAAAAGACTGTTATAGTATACGTTGTATGTGTAGTCAGCAAGAGAGGATCCAGCAGTGACGAATCGACCACGTCCACACAAGTCCTGAATGATTGCTTGCACTCTGCGCAAAGTAGGAAGCGGTGTTTTCTCTCAAATGAAAACACATTAGATCCAGACTTTAAATCTCCTTTTAAAAGACTGTTATAGTATACGTTGTATGTGTAGTCAGCAAGAGAGGATTCAGCAGTGACGAATCGACCACATCCGCACAAGTCCTGACTGATTGCTTGCACTCTGCGCAAAGTAGGAAGCGGTGTTTTCTCTCAAATGAAAACACATTAGATCCAGAGTTTAAATCTCCTTTTAAAAGACTGTTATAGTATACGTTGTATGTGCAGTCAGCAAGAGAGGATTCAGCAGTGACGAATCGACCACATCCGCACAAGTCCTGACTGATTGCTTGCACTCTGCGCAAAGTAGGAAGCGGTGTTTTCTCTCAAATGAAAACACATTAGATCCAGTGTTTAAATCTCCTTTTAAAAGACTGTTATAGTATACGTTGTATGTGCAGTCAGCAAGAGAGGATCCAGCAGTGATGAATCGACCACATCCGCACAAGTCCTGAATGATTGCTTGCACTCTGCGCAAAGTAGGAAGCGGTGTTTCTCCCTCAAATGAAAACACATTAGATCCAGTGTTTAAATCTCCTTTTAAAAGACTGTTATAGTATACGTTATATGTGCAGTCAGCAAGAGAGGATTCAGCAGTGACGAATCGACCACATCCGCACAAGTCCAGACTGATTGCTTGCACTCTGCGCAAAGTAGGAAGCGGTGTTTTCTCTCAAATGAAAACACATTAGATCCAGTGTTTAAATCTCCTTTTAAAAGACTGTTATAGTATACGTTGTATGTGCAGTCAGCAAGAGAGGATTCAGCAGTGACGAATCGACCACATCCGCACAAGTCCTGAATGATTGCTTGCACTCTGCGCAAAGTAGGAAGCGGTGTTTTCTCTCAAATGAAAACACATTAGATCCAGTGTTTAAATCTCCTTTTAAAAGACTGTTATAGTATACGTTGTATGTGCAGTCAGCAAGAGAGGATTCAGCAGTGACGAATCGACCACATCCGCACAAGTCCTGACTGATTGCTTGAACTCTGCGCAAAGTAGGAAGCGGTGTTTTCTCTCAAATGAAAACACATTAGATCCAGTGTTTAAATCTCCTTTTAAAAGACTGTTATAGTATACGTTGTATGTGCAGTCAGCAAGAGAGGATTCAGCAGTGACGAATCGACCACATCCGCACAAGTCCTGACTGATTGCTTGAACTCTGCGCAAAGTAGGAAGCGGTGTTTTCTCTCAAATGAAAACACATTAGATCCAGTGTTTAAATCTCCTTTTAAATAACTGTTATAGTATACGTTGTATGTGCAGTCAGCAAGAGAGGATTCAGCAGTGACGAATCGACCACAACCGCACAAGTCCTGAATGATTGCTTGCACTCTGCGCAAAGTAGGAAGCGGTGTTTTCTCTCAAATGAAAACACATTAGATCCAGTGTTTAAATCTCCTTTTAAAAGACTGTTATAGTATACGTTGTATGTGCAGTCAGCAAGAGGGGATTCAGCAGTGACGAATCGACCACATCCGCACAAGTCCTGAATGATTGCTTGCACTCTGCGCAAAGTAGGAAGCGGTGTTTTCTCTCAAATGAAAACACATTAGATCCAGTGTTTAAATCTCCTTTTAAAAGACTGTTATAGTATACGTTGTATGTGCAGTCAGCAAGAGAGGATTCAGCAGTGACGAATCGACCACATCCGCACAAGTCCTGACTGATTGCTTGCACTCTGCGCAAAGTAGGAAGCGGTGTTTTCTCTCAAATGAAAACACATTAGATCCAGTGTTTAAATCTCCTTTTAAAAGACTGTTATAGTATACGTTGTATGTGCAGTCAGCAAGAGAGGATTCAGTAGTGACAAATCGACCACATCCGCACAAGTCCTGACTGATTGCTTGCACTCTGCGCAAAGTAGGAAGCGGTGTTTTCTCTCAAATGAAAACACATTAGATCCAGTGTTTAAATCTCCTTTTAATAGACTGTTATAGTATACGTTGTATGTGCAGTCAGCAAGAGAGGATTCAGCAGTGACGAATCGACCACATCCGCACAAGTCCTGAATGATTGCTTGCACTCTGCGCAAAGTAGGAAGCGGTGTTTTCTCTCAAATGAAAACACATTAGATCCAGTGTTTAAATCTCCTTTTAAAAGACTGTTATAGTATACGTTGTATGTGCAGTCAGCAAGAGAGGATTCAGCAGTGACGAATCGACCACATCCGCACAAGTCCTGACTGATTGCTTGCACTCTGCGCAAAGTAGGAAGCGGTGTTTTCTCTCAAATGAAAACACATTAGATCCAGTGTTTAAATCTCCTTTTAAAAGACTGTTATAGTATACGTTGTATGTGCAGTCAGCAAGAGAGGATTCAGCAGTGACGAATCGACCACATCCGCACAAGTCCTGACTGATTGCTTGCACTCTGCGCAAAGTAGGAAGCGGTGTTTTCTCTCAAATGAAAACACATTAGATCCAGTGTTTAAATCTCCTTTTAAAAGACTGTTATAGTATACGTTGTATGTGCAGTCAGCAAGAGAGGATGCAGCAGTGACAATTCGACCACATCCGCACAAGTCCTGACTGATTGCTTGCACTCTGCGCAAAGTAGGAAGCGGTGTTTTCTCTCAAATGAAAACACATTAGATCCAGTGTTTAAATCTCCTTTTAAAAGACTGTTATAGTATACGTTGTATGTGCAGTCAGCAGGAGAGGATTCAGCAGTGACGAATCGACCACAACCGCACAAGTTCTGAATGATTGCTTGCACTCTGCGCAAAGTAGGAAGCGGTGTTTTCTCTCAAATGAAAACACATTAGATCCAGTGTTTAAATCTCCTTTTAAAAGACTGTTATAGTATACGTTGTATGTGCAGTCAGCAAGAGAGGATTCAGCAGTGACGAATCGACCACATCCGCACAAGTCCTGACTGATTGCTTGCACTCTGCGCAAAGTAGGAAGCGGTGTTTTCTCTCAAATGAAAACACATTAGATCCAGTGTTTAAATCTCCTTTTAAAAGACTGTTATAGTATACGTTGTATGTGCAGTCAGCAAGAGAGGATTCAGCAGTGACGAATCGACCACATCCGCACAAGTCCTTAATGATTGCTTGCACTCTGCGCAAAGTAGGAAGCGGTGTTTTCTCTCAAATGAAAACACATTAGATCCAGTGTTTAAATCTCCTTTTAAAAGACTGTTATAGTATACGTTGTATGTGCAGTCAGCAAGAGAGGATTCAGCAGTGACGAATCGACCACATCCGCACAAGTCCTGACTGATTGCTTGCACTCTGCGCAAAGTAGGAAGCGGTGTTTTCTCTCAAATGAAAACACATTAGATCCAGTGTTTAAATCTCCTTTTAAAAGACTGTTATAGTATACGTTGTATGTGCAGTCAGCAAGAGAGGATTCAGCAGTGACGAATCGACCACATCCGCACAAGTCCTGACTGATTGCTTGCACTCTGCGCAAAGTAGGAAGCGGTGTTTTCTCTCAAATGAAAACACATTAGATCCAGTGTTTAAATCTCCTTTTAAAAGACTGTTATAGTATACGTTGTATGTGCAGTCAGCAAGAGAGGATTCAGCAGTGACGAATCGACCACATCCGCACAAGTCCTGACTGATTGCTTGCACTCTGCGCAAAGTAGGAAGCGGTGTTTTCTCTCAAATGAAAACACATTAGATCCAGTGTTTAAATCTCCTTTTAAAAGACTGTTATAGTATACGTTGTATGTGCAGTCAGCAGGAGAGGATTCAGCAGTGACGAATCGACCACAACCGCACAAGTTCTGAATGATTGCTTGCACTCTGCGCAAAGTAGGAAGCGGTGTTTTCTCTCAAATGAAAACACATTAGATCCAGTGTTTAAATCTCCTTTTAAAAGACTGTTATAGTATACGTTGTATGTGCAGTCAGCAGGAGAGGATTCAGCAGTGACGAATCGACCACAACCGCACAAGTCCTGAATGATTGCTTGCACTCTGCGCAAAGTAGGAAGCGGTGTTTTCTCTCAAATGAAAACACATTAGATCCAGTGTTTAAATCTCCTTTTAAAAGACTGTTATAGTATACGTTGTATGTGCAGTCAGCAAGAGAGGATTCAGCAGTGACGAATCGACCACATCCGCACAAGTCCTGAATGATTGCTTGCACTCTGCGCAAAGTAGGAAGCGGTGTTTTCTCTCAAATGAAAACACATTAGATCCAGTGTTTAAATCTCCTTTTAAAAGACTGTTATAGTATACGTTGTATGTGCAGTCAGCAAGAGAGGATTCAGCAGTGACGAATCGACCACATCCGCACAAGTCCTGACTGATTGCTTGCACTCTGCGCAAAGTAGGAAGCGGTGTTTTCTCTCAAATGAAAACACATTAGATCCAGTGTTTAAATCTCCTTTTAAAAGACTGTTATAGTATACGTTGTATGTGCAGTCAGCAAGAGAGGATTCAGCAGTGACGAATCGACCACATCCGCACAAGTCCTGACTGATTGCTTGCACTCTGCGCAAAGTAGGAAGCGGTGTTTTCTCTCAAATGAAAACACATTAGATCCAGTGTTTAAATCTCCTTTTAAAAGACTGTTATAGTATACGTTGTATGTGCAGTCAGCAAGAGAGGATTCAGCAGTGACGAATCGACCACATCTGCCCAAGTCCTGATTGATTGCTTGCACTCTGCGCAAAGTAGGAAGCGGTGTTTTCTCTCAAATGAAAACACATTAGATCCAGTGTTTAAATCTCCTTTTAAAAGACTGTTATAGTATACGTTGTATGTGCAGTCAGCAAGAGAGGATTCAGCAGTGACGAATCGACCACATCCGCACAAGTCCTGACTGATTGCTTGCACTCTGCGCAAAGTAGGAAGCGGTGTTTTCTCTCAAATGAAAACACATTAGATCCAGTGTTTAAATCTCCTTTTAAAAGACTGTTATAGTATACGTTGTATGTGCAGTCAGCAAGAGAGGATTCAGCAGTGACGAATCGACCACATCCGCACAAGTCCTGACTGATTGCTTGCACTCTGCGCAAAGTAGGAAGCGGTGTTTTCTCTCAAATGAAAACACATTAGATCCAGTGTTTAAATCTCCTTTTAAAAGACTGTTATAGTATACGTTGTATGTGCAGTCAGCAAGAGAGGATTCAGCAGTGACGAATCGACCACATCCGCACAAGTCCTGACTGATTGCTTGCACTCTGCGCAAAGTAGGAAGCGGTGTTTTCTCTCAAATGAAAACACATTAGATCCAGTGTTTAAATCTCCTTTTAAAAGACTGTTATAGTATACGTTGTATGTGCAGTCAGCAAGAGAGGATTCAGCAGTGACGAATCGACCACATCCGCACAAGTCCTGACTGTTTGCTTGCACTCTGCGCAAAGTAGGAAGCGGTGTTTACTCTCACATGAAAACACATTAGATCCAGTGTTTAAATCTCCTTTTAAAAGACTGTTATACTACACGTTGTATGTGCAGTCAGCAAGAGAAGATTCAGCAGTGACGAATCGACCACATCCGCACAAGTCCTGACTGATTGCTTGCACTCTGCGCAAAGTAGGAAGCGGTGTTTTCTCTCAAATGAAAACACAATAGATCCAGTGTTTAAATCTCCTTTTAAAAGACTGTTATAGTATACGTTGTATGTGCAGTCAGCAAGAGAGGATTCAGCAGTGACGAATCGACCACATCCGCACAAGTCCTGACTGATTGCTTGCACTCTGCGCAAAGTAGGAAGCGGTGTTTTCTCTCAAATGAAAACACAATAGATCCAGTGTTTAAATCTCCTTTTAAAAGACTGTTATAGTATACGTTGTATGTGCAGTCAGCAAGAGAGGATTCAGCAGTGACGAATCGACCACATCCGCACAAGTCCTGACTGATTGCTTGCACTCTGCGCAAAGTAGGAAGCGGTGTTTTCTCTCAAATGAAAACACATTAGATCCAGTGTTTAAATCTCCTTTTAAAAGACTGTTATAGTATACGTTGTATGTGCAGTCAGCAAGAGAGGATTCAGCAGTGACGAATCGACCACATCCGCACAAGTCCTGACTGATTGCTTGCACTCTGCGCAAAGTATAATGCGGTGTTTTCTCTCAAATGAAAACACATTAGATCCAGTGTTTAAATCTCCTTTTAAAAGACTGTTATAGTATACGTTGTATATGCAGTCAGCAAGAGAGGATTCAGCAGTGACGAATCGACCACATCCGCACAAGTCCTGACTGATTGCTTGCACTCTGCGCAAAGTAGGAAGCGGTGTTTTCTCTCAAATGAAAACACATTAGATCCAGTGTTTAAATCTCCTTTTAAAAGACTGTTATAGTATACGTTGTATGTGCAGTCAGCAAGAGAGAATTCAGCAATGACGAATCGACCACATCCGCACAAGTCCTGACTGATTGCTTGCATTCTGCGCAAAGTAAGAATCGGTGTTTTGTCTCAAATGAAAACACATTAGATCCAGTGTTTAAATCTCCTTTTAAAAGACTTTTATAGTATACGTTGTATGTGCAGTCAGCAAGAGAGGATTCAGCAGTGACGAATCGACCACATCCGCACAAGTCCTGACTGATTGCTTGCACTCTGCGCAAAGTAGGAAGCGGTGTTTTCTCTCAAATGAAAACACATTAGATCCAGTGTTTAAATCTCCTTTTAAAAGACTGTTATAGTATACGTTGTATGTGTAGTCAGCAAGAGAGGATTCAGCAGTGACAAATCGACCACATCCGCACAAGTCCTGACTGATTGCTTGCACTCTGCGCAATGTAGGAAGCGGTGTTTTCTCTCAAATGAAAACACATTAGATCCAGTGTTTAAATCTCCTTTTAAAAGACTGTTATAGTATACGTTGTATGTGCAGTCAGCAAGAGAGGATTCAGCAGTGACGAATCGACCACATCCGCACAAGTCCTGACTGATAGCTTGCACTCTGCGCAAAGTAGGAAGCGGTGTTTTCTCTCAAATGAAAACACATTAGATCCAGTGTTTAAATCTCCTTTTAAAAGAGTGTTATAGTATATGTTGTATGTGCAGTCAGCAAGAGAGGATTCAGCAATGACGAATCGACCACATCCGCACAAGTCCTGACTGATTGCTTGCACTCTGCGCAAAGTAGGAAGCGGTGTTTTCTCTCAAATGAAAACACATTAGATCCAGTGTTTAAATCTCCTTTTAAAAGACTGTTATAGTATACGTTGTATGTGCAGTCAGCAAGAGAGGATTCAGCAGTGACGAATCGACCACATCCGCACAAGTCCTGACTGATTGCTTGCACTCTGCGCAAAGTAGGAAGCGGTGTTTTCTCTCAAATGAAAACACATTAGATCCAGTGTTTAAATCTCCTTTTAAAAGACTGTTATAGTATACGTTGTATGTGCAGTCAGCAAGAGAGGATTCAGCAGTGACGAATCGACCACATCCGCACAAGTCCTGACTGATTGCTTGCACTCTGCGCAAAGTAGGAAGCGGTGTTTTCTCTCAAATGAAAACACATTAGATCCAGTGTTTAAATCTCCTTTTAAAAGACTGTTATAGTATACGTTGTATGTGTAGTCAGCAAGAGAGGATTCAGCAGTGACAAATCGACCACATCCGCACAAGTCCTGACTGATTGCTTGCACTCTGCGCAAAGTAGGAAGCGGTGTTTTCTCTCAAATGAAAACACATTAGATCCAGTGTTTAAATCTCCTTTTAAAAGACTGTTATAGTATACGTTGTATGTGCAGTCAGCAAGAGAGGATTCAGCATTGACGAATCGACCACATCCGCACAAGTCCTGAGTGATTGCTTGCACTCTGCGCAAAGTAGGAAGCGGTGTTTTCTCTCAAATGAAAACACATTAGATCCAGTGTTTAAATCTCCTTTTAAAAGACTGTTATAGTATACGTTGTATGTGCAGTCAGCAAGAGAGGATTCAGCAGTGACGAATCGACCACATCCGCACAAGTCCTGACTGATTGCTTGCACTCTGCGCAAAGTAGGAAGCGGTGTTTTCTCTCAAATGAAAACACATTAGATCCAGTGTTTAAATCTCCTTTTAAAAGACTGTTATAGTATACGTTGTATGTGCAGTCAGCAAGAGAGGATTCAGCAGTGACGAATCGACCACATCCGCACAAGTCCTGACTGATAGCTTGCACTCTGCGCAAAGTAGGAAGCGGTGTTTTCTCTCAAATGAAAACACATTAGATCCAGTGTTTAAATCTCCTTTTAAAAGAGTGTTATAGTATATGTTGTATGTGCAGTCAGCAAGAGAGGATTCAGCAGTGACGAATCGACCACATCCGCACAAGTCCTGACTGATTGCTTGCACTCTGCGCAAAGTAGGAAGCGGTGTTTTCTCTCAAATGAAAACACATTAGATCCAGTGTTTAAATCTCCTTTTAAAAGACTGTTATAGTATACGTTGTATGTGCAGTCAGCAAGAGTGGATTCAGCAGTGACGAATCGACCACATCCGCACAAGTCCTGACTGATTGCTTGCACTCTGCGCAAAGTAGGAAGCGGTGTTTTCTCTCAAATGAAAACACATTAGATCCAGTGTTTAAATCTCCTTTTAAAAGACTGTTATAGTATACGTTGTATGTGCAGTCAGCAAGAGAGGATTCAGCAGTGACGAATCGACCACATCCGCACAAGTCCTGACTGATTGCTTGCACTCTGCGCAAAGTAGGAAGCGGTGTTTTCTCTCAAATGAAAACACATTAGATCCAGTGTTTAAATCTCCTTTTAAAAGACTGTTATAGTATACGTTGTATGTGCAGTCAGCAAGAGAGGATTCACCAGTGACGAATCGACCACATCCGCACAAGTCCTGACTGATTGCTTGCACTCTGCGCAAAGTAGGAAGCGGTGTTTTCTCTCAAATGAAAACACATTAGATCCAGTGTTTAAATCTCCTTTTAAAAGACTGTTATAGTATACGTTGTATGTGCAGTCAGCAAGAGAGGATTCAGCAGTGACGAATCGACTACATCCGCACAAGTCCAGACTGATTGCTTGCACTCTGCGCAAAGTAGGAAGCGGTGTTTTCTCTCAAATGAAAACACATTAGATCCAGTGTTTAAATCTCCTTTTAAAAGACTGTTATAGTATACGTTGTATGTGCAGTCGGCAAGAGGGGATTCAGCAGTGACGAATCGACCACATCCGCACAAGTCCTGACTGATTGCTTGCACTCTGCGCAAAGTAGGAAGCGGTGTTTTCTCTCAAATGAAAACACATTAGATCCAGTGTTTAAATCTCCTTTTAAAAGGCTGTTATAGTATACGTTGTATGTGCAGTCAGCAAGAGAGGATTCAGCAGTGACGAATCGACCACATCCGCACAAGTCCTGACTGATTGCTTGCACTCTGCGCAAAGTAGGAAGCGGTGTTTTCTCTCAAATGAAAACACATTACATCCAGTGTTTAAATCTCCTTTTAAAAGACTGTTATAGTATACGTTGTAGGTACAGTCAGCAAGAGAGGATTCAGCAGTGACGAATCGACCACATCCGCACAAGTCCTGACTGATTGCTTGCACTCTGCGCAAAGTAGGAAGCGGTATTTTCTCTCAAATGAAAACACATTAGATCCAGTGTTTAAATCTCCTTTTAAAAGACTGTTATAGTATACGTTGTATGTGCAGTCAGCAAGAGAGGATTCAGCAGTGACGAATCGACCACATCCGCACAAGTCCTGACTGATTGCTTGCACTCTGCGCAAAGTAGGAAGCGGTGTTTTCTCTCAAATGAAAACACATTACATCCAGTGTTTAAATCTCCTTTTAAAAGACTGTTATAGTATACGTTGTATGTGCAGTCAGCAAGAGAGGATTCACCAGTGACGAATCGACCACATCCGCACAAGTCCTGACTGATTGCTTGCACTCTGCGCAAAGTAGGAAGCGGTGTTTTCTCTCAAATGAAAACACATTAGATCCAGTGTTTAAATCTCCTTTTAAAAGAGTGTTATAGTATATGTTGTATGTGCAGTCAGCAAGAGAGGATTCAGCAGTGACGAATCGACCACATCCGCACAAGTCCTGACTGATTGCTTGCACTCTGCGCAAAGTAGGAAGCGGTGTTTTCTCTCAAATGAAAACACATTAGATCCAGTGTTTAAATCTCCTTTTAAAAGACTGTTATAGTATACGTTGTATGTGCAGTCAGCAAGAGTGGATTCAGCAGTGACGAATCGACCACATCCGCACAAGTCCTGACTGATTGCTTGCACTCTGCGCAAAGTAGGAAGCGGTGTTTTCTCTCAAATGAAAACACATTAGATAAAGTGTTTAAATCTCCTTTTAAAAGACTGTTATAGTATACGTTGTATGTGCAGTCAGCAAGAGAGGATTCAGCAGTGACGAATCGACCACATCCGCACAAGTCCTGACTGATTGCTTGCACTCTGCGCAAAGTAGGAAGCGGTGTTTTCTCTCAAATGAAAACACATTAGATCCAGTGTTTAAATCTCCTTTTAAAAGACTGTTATAGTATACGTTGTATGTGCAGTCAGCAAGAGAGGATTCAGCAGTGACGAATCGACCACATCCGCACAAGTCCTGACTGATTGCTTGCACTCTGCGCAAAGTAGGAAGCGGTGTTTTCTCTCAAATGAAAACACATTAGATACAGTGTTTAAATCTCCTTTTAAAAGACTGTTATAGTATACGTTGTATGTGCAGTCGGCAAGAGGGGATTCAGCAGTGACGAATCGACCACATCCGCACAAGTCCTGACTGATTGCTTGCACTCTGCGCAAAGTAGGAAGCGGTGTTTTCTCTCAAATGAAAACACATTAGATCCAGTGTTTAAATCTCCTTTTAAAAGGCTGTTATAGTATACGTTGTATGTGCAGTCAGCAAGAGAGGATTCAGCAGTGACGAATCGACCACATCCGCACAAGTCCTGACTGATTGCTTGCACTCTGCGCAAAGTAGGAAGCGGTGTTTTCTCTCAAATGAAAACACATTACATCCAGTGTTTAAATCTCCTTTTAAAAGACTGTTATAGTATACGTTGTAGGTACAGTCAGCAAGAGAGGTTTCAGCAGTGACGAATCGACCACATCCGCACAAGTCCTGACTGATTGCTTGCACTCTGCGCAAAGTAGGAAGCGGTGTTTTCTCTCAAATGAAAACACATTAGATCCAGTGTTTAAATCTCCTTTTAAAAGACTGTTATAGTATACGTTGTATGTGCAGTCAGCAAGAGAGGATTCAGCAGTGACGAATCGACCACATCCGCACAAGTCCTGACTGATTGCTTGCACTCTGCGCAAAGTAGGAAGCGGTGTTTTCTCTCAAATGAAAACACATTAGATCCAGTGTTTAAATCTCCTTTTAAAAGACTGTTATAGTATACGTTGTATGTGCAGTCAGCAACAGAGGATTCACCAGTGACGAATCGACCACATCCGCACAAGTCCTGACTGATTGCTTGCACTCTGCGCAAAGTAGGAAGCGGTGTTTTCTCTCAAATGAAAACACATTAGATCCAGTGTTTAAATCTCCTTTTAAAAGACTGTTATAGTATACGTTGTATGTGCAGTCAGCAAGAGAGGATTCAGCAGTGACGAATCGACCACATCCGCACAAGTCCTGACTGATTGCTTGCACTCTGCGCAAAGTAGGAAGCGGTGTTTTCTCTCAAATGAAAACACATTAGATCCAGTGTTTAAATCTCCTTTTAAAAGACTGTTATAGTATACGTTGTATGTGCAGTCAGCAAGAGAGGATTCAGCAGTGACGAATCGACCACATCCGCACAAGTCCTGACTGATTGCTTGCACTCTGCGCAAAGTAGGAAGCGGTGTTTTCTCTCAAATGAAAACACATTAGATCCAGTGTTTAAATCTCCTTTTAAAAGACTGTTATAGTATACGTTGTATGTGCAGTCAGCAAGAGAGGATTCAGCAGTGACGAATCGACCACATCCGCACAAGTCCTGACTGATTGCTTGCACTCTGCGCAAAGTAGGAAGCGGTGTTTTCTCTCAAATGAAAACACATTAGATCCAGTGTTTAAATCTCCTTTTAAAAGACTGGTATATTATACGTTGTATGTGCAGTCAGCAAGAGAGGATTCAGCAGTGTCGAATCGACCACATCCGCACAAGTCCTGACTGATTGCTTGCATTCTGCGCAAAGTAGGAAGCGGTGTTTTCTCTCAAATGAAAACACATTAGATCCAGTGTTTAAATCTCCTTTTAAAAGACTGTTATAGTATACGTTGTATGTGCAGTCAGCAAGAGAGGATTCAGCAGTGTCGAATCGACCATAGCCGCACAATTCCTGACTGATTGCTTGCACTCTGCGCAAAGTAGGAAGCGGTGTTTTCTCTCAAATGAAAACACATTAGATCCAGTGTTTAAATCTCCTTTTAAAAGAATGTTATAGTATACGTTGTATGTGCAGTCAGCAAGAGAGGATTCAGCAGTGTCGAATCGACCACATCCGCACAAGTCCTGACTGATTGCTTACACTCTGCGCAAAGTAGGAAGCGGTGTTTTCTCTCAAATGAAAACACATTAGATCCAGTGTTTAAATCTCCTTTTAAAAGACTGTTATAGTATACGTTGTATGTGCAGTCAGCAAGAGAGGATTCAGCAGTGTCGAATCGACCACATCCGCACAAGTCCTGACTGATTGCTTGCACTCTGCGCAAAGTAAGAATCGGTGTTTTGTCTCAAATGAAAACACATTACATCCAGTGTTAAAATCTCCTTTTAAAAGACGGTTATAGTATACGTTGTATGTGAGGTCAGCAAGAGAGGATTCAGCAGTGACGAATCGACCACATCCGCACAAGTCCTGACTGATTGCTTGCACTCTGCGCAAAGTAAGAATCGGTGTTTTGTCTCAAATGAAAACACATTACATCCAGTGTTTAAATCTCCTTTTAAAAGACTGTTATAGTATACGTTGTATGTGCAGTCAGCAAGAGAGGATTCAGCAGTGACGAATCGACCACATCCGCACAAGTCCTGACTGATTGCTTGCATTCTGCGCAAAGTAAGAATCTGTGTTTTGTCTCAAATGAAAACACATTACATCCAGTGTTTAAATCTCCTTTTAAAAGACTGTTATAGTATGCGGTGTATGTGCAGTCAGCAAGAGAGGATTCAGCAGTGACGAATCGACCACATCCGCACAAGTCCTGACTGATTGCTTGCACTCTGCGCAAAGTAAGAATCGGTGTTTTGTCTCAAATGAAAACACATTAGATCCAGTGTTTAAATCTCCTTTTAAAAGACTGTTATAGTATACGTTGTATGTGCAGTCAGCAAGAGAGGATTCAACAGTGACGAATCGACCACATCCGCACTAGTCCTGACTGATTGCTTGCACTCTGCGCAAAGTAGGAAGCGGTGTTTTGTCTCAAATGAAAACACATTACATCCAGTGTTTAAATCTCCTTTTAAAAGACTGTTATAGTATACGTTGTATGTGCAGTCAGCAAGAGAGGATTCAGCAGTGACGAATCGACCACATCCGCACAAGTCCTGACTGATTGCTTGCACTCTGCGCAAAGTAGGAAGCGGTGTTTTCTCTCAAATGAAAACACATTAGATCCAGTGTGTAAATCTCCTTTTAAAAGACTGTTATAGTATACGTTGTATGTGCAGTCAGCAAGAGAGGATTCAGCAGTGACGAATCGACCACATCCGCACAAGTCCTGACTGATTGCTTGCACTCTGCGCAAAGTAGGAAGCGGTGTTTTCTCTCAAATAAAAACACATTAGATCCAGTGTTTAAATCTCCTTTTAAAAGACTGTTATAGTATACGTTGTATGTGCAGTCAGCAAGAGAGGATTCAGCAGTGACGAATCGACTACATCCGCACAAGTCCAGACTGATTGCTTGCACTCTGCGCAAAGTAGGAAGCGGTGTTTTCTCTCAAATGAAAACACATTAGATCCAGTGTTTAAATCTCCTTTTAAAAGACTGTAATAGTATACGTTGTATGTGCAGTCGGCAAGAGGGGATTCAGCAGTGACGAATCGACCACATCCGCACAAGTCCTGACTGATTGCTTGCACTCTGCGCAAAGTAGGAAGCGGTGTTTTCTCTCAAATGAAAACACATTAGATCCAGTGTTTAAATCTCCTTTTAAAAGGCTGTTATAGTATACGTTGTATGTGCAGTCAGCAAGAGAGGATTCAGCAGTGACGAATCGACCACATCCGCACAAGTCCTGACTGATTGCTTGCACTCTGCGCAAAGTAGGAAGCGGTGTTTTCTCTCAAATGAAAACACATTACATCCAGTGTTTAAATCTCCTTTTAAAAGACTGTTATAGTATACGTTGTAGGTACAGTCAGCAAGAGAGGATTCAGCAGTGACGAATCGACCACATCCGCACAAGTCCTGACTGATTGCTTGCACTCTGCGCAAAGTAGGAAGCGGTGTTTTCTCTCAAATGAAAACACATTAGATCCAGTGTTTAAATCTCCTTTTAAAAGACTGTTATAGTATACGTTGTATGTGCAGTCAGCAAGAGAGGATTCACCAGTGACGAATCGACCACATCCGCACAAGTCCTGACTGATTGCTTGCACTCTGCGCAAAGTAGGAAGCGGTGTTTTCTCTCAAATGAAAACACATTAGATCCAGTCTTTAAATCTCCTTTTAAAAGACTGTTATAGTATACGTTGTATGTGCAGTCAGCAAGAGAGGATTCAGCAGTGACGAATCGACCACATCCGCACAAGTCCTGACTGATTGCTTGCACTCTGCGCAAAGTAGGAAGCGGTGTTTTCTCTCAAATGAAAACACATTAGATCCAGTGTTTAAATCTCCTTTTAAAAGACTGTTATAGTATACGTTGTATGTGCAGTCAGCAAGAGAGGATTCAGCAGTGACGAATCGACCACATCCGCACAAGTCCTGACTGATTGCTTGCACTCTGCGCAAAGTAGGAAGCGGTGTTTTCTCTCAAATGAAAACACATTAGATCCAGTGTTTAAATCTCCTTTTAAAAGACTGTTATAGTATACGTTGTATGTGCAGTCAGCAAGAGAGGATTCAGCAGTGACGAATCGACCACATCCGCACAAGTCCTGACTGATTGCTTGCACTCTGCGCAAAGTAGGAAGCGGTGTTTTCTCTCAAATGAAAACACAATAGATCCAGTGTTTAAATCTCCTTTTAAAAGACTGGTATATTATACGTTGTATGTGCAGTCAGCAAGAGAAGATTCAGCAGTGTCGAATCGACCACATCCGCACAAGTCCTGACTGATTGCTTGCATTCTGCGCAAAGTAGGAAGCGGTGTTTTCTCTCAAATGAAAACACATTAGATCCAGTGTTTAAATCTCCTTTTAAAAGACTGTTATAGTATACGTTGTATGTGCAATCAGCAAGAGAGGATTCAGCAGTGTCGAATCGACCATAGCCGCACAAGTCCTGACTGATTGCTTGCACTCTGCGCAAAGTAGGAAGCGGTGTTTTCTCTCAAATGAAAACACATTAGATCCAGTGTTTAAATCTCCTTTTAAAAGAATGTTATAGTATACGTTGTATGTGCAGTCAGCAAGAGAGGATTCAGCAGTGTCGAATCGACCACATCCGCACAAGTCCTGACTGATTGCTTACACTCTGCGCAAAGTAGGAAGCGGTGTTTTCTCTCAAATGAAAACACATTAGATCCAGTGTTTAAATCTCCTTTTAAAAGACTGTTATAGTATACGTTGTATGTGCAGTCAGCAAGAGAGGATTCAGCAGTGTCGAATCGACCACATCCGCACAAGTCCTGACTGATTGCTTGCACTCTGCGCAAAGTAAGAATCGGTGTTTTGTCTCAAATGAAAACACATTACATCCAGTGTTTAAATCTCCTTTTAAAAGACGGTTATAGTATACGTTGTATGTGCAGTCAGCAAGAGAGGATTCAGCAGTGACGAATCGACCACATCCGCACAAGTCCTGACTGATTGCTTGCACTCTGCGCAAAGTAAGAATCGGTGTTTTGTCTCAAATGAAAACACATTACATCCAGTGTTTAAATCTCCTTTTAAAAGACTGTTATAGTATACGTTGTATGTGCAGTCAGCAAGAGAGGATTCAGCAGTGACGAATCGACCACTTCCGCACAAGTCCTGACTGATTGCTTGCATTCTGCGCAAAGTAGGAAGCGGTGTTTTCTCTCAAATGAAAACACATTACATCCAGTGTTTAAATCTCCTTTTAAAAGACTGTTATAGTATACGTTGTATGTGCAGTCAGCAAGAGAGGATTCAGCAGTGACGAATCGACCACATCCGCACAAGTCCTGACTGATTGCTTGCATTCTGCGCAAAGTAAGAATCTGTGTTTTGTCTCAAATGAAAACACATTACATCCAGTGTTTAAATCTCCTTTTAAAAGACTGTTATAGTATGCGGTGTATGTGCAGTCAGCAAGAGAGGATTCAGCAGTGACGAATCGACCACATCCGCACAAGTCCTGACTGATTGCTTGCACTCTGCGCAAAGTAAGAATCGGTGTTTTGTCTCAAATGAAAACACATTAGATCCAGTGTTTAAATCTCCTTTTAAAAGACTGTTATAGTATACGTTGTATGTGCAGTCAGCAAGAGAGGATTCAGCAGTGACGAATCGACCACATCCGCACAAGTCCTGACTGATTGCTTGCACTCTGCGCAAAGTAGGAAGCGGTGTTTTGTCTCAAATGAAAACACATTACATCCAGTGTTTAAATCTCCTTTTAAAAGACTGTTATAGTATACGTTGTATGTGCAGGCAGCAAGAGAGGATTCAGCAGTGACGAATCGACCACATCCGCACAAGTTCTGACTGATTGCTTGCACTCTGCGCAAAGTAGGAAGCGGTGTTTTGTCTCAAATGAAAACACATTACATCCAGTGTTTAAATCTCCATTTAAAAGACTGTTATAGTATACGTTGTATGTGCAGTCAGCAAGAGAGGATTCAGCAGTGACGAATCGACCACATCCGCACAAGTTCTGACAGATTGCTTGCACTCTGCGCAAAGTAGGAAGCGGTGTTTTCTCTCAAATGAAAACACATTAGATCCAGTGTTTAAATCTCCTTTTAAAAGACTGGTATAGTATACGTTGTATGTGCAGTCAGCAAAAGAGGATTCAGCAGTGACGAATCGACCACATCCGCACAAGTCCTGACTGATTGCTTGCACTCTGCGCAAAGTAAGAATCGGTGTTTTGTCTCAAATGAAAACACATTAGATCCAGTGTTTAAATCTCCTTTTAAAAGACTGTTATAGTATACGTTGTATGTGCAGTCAGCAAGAGAGGATTCAGCAGTGACGAATCGACCACATCCGCACAAGTCCTGACTGATTGCTTGCACTCTGCGCAAAGTAGGAAGCGGTGTTTTGTCTCAAATGAAAACACATTACATCCAGTGTTTAAATCTCCTTTTAAAGACTGTTATAGTATACGTTGTATGTGCAGGCAGCAAGAGAGGATTCAGCAGTGACGAATCGACCAGATCCGCACAAGTCCTGACTGATTGCTTGCACTCTGCGCAAAGTAGGAAGCGGTGTTTTGTCTCAAATAAAAACACATTACATCCAGTGTTTAAATCTCCTTTTAAAAGACTGTTATAGTATACGTTGTATGTGCAGTCAGCAAGAGAGGATTCAGCAGTGACGAATCGACCACATCCGCACAAGTCCTGACTGATTGCTTGCACTCTGCGCAAAGTAGGAAGCGGTGTTTTGTCTCAAATGAAAACACATTAGATCCAGTGTTTAAATCTCCTTTTAAAAGACTGGTATAGTATACGTTGTATGTGCAGTCAGCAAGAGAGGATTCAGCAGTGATGAATCGACCACATCCGCACAAGTCCTGACTGATTGCTTGCACTCTGCGCAAAGTAGGAAGCGGTGTTTTCTCTCAAATGAAAACACATTAGATCCAGTGTTTAAATCTCCTTTTAAAAGACTGTTATAGTATACGTTGTATGTGCAGTCAGCAAGAGAGGATTCAGCAGTGACGAATCGACCACATCCGCACAAGTGCTGACTGATTGCTTGCACTCTGCGCAAAGTAGGAAGCGGTGTTTTCTCTCAAATGAAAACACATTAGATCCAGTGTTTAAATCTCCTTTTAAAAGACTGTTATAGTATACGTTGTATGTGCAGTCAGCAAGAGAGGATTCAGCAGTGACGAATCGACCACATCCGCACAAGTCCTGACTGATTGCTTGCACTCTGCGCAAAGTAGGAAGCGGTGTTTTCTCTCAAATGAAAACACATTAGATCCAGTGTTTAAATCTCCTTTTAAAAGACTGTTATAGTATACGTTGTATGTGCAGTCAGCAAGAGAGGATTCAGCAGTGACGAATCGACCACATCCGCACAAGTCCTGACTGATTGCTTGCACTCTGCGCAAAGTAGGAAGCGGTGTTTTCTCTCAAATGAAAACACATTAGATCCAGTGTTTAAATCTCCTTTTAAAAGACTGTTATAGTATACGTTGTATGTGCAGTCAGCAAGAGAGGATTCAGCAGTGACGAATCGACCACATCCGCACAAGTCCTGACTGATTGCTTGCACTCTGCGCAAAGTAGGAAGCGGTGTTTTCTCTCAAATGAAAACACATTAGATCCAGTGTTTAAATCTCCTTTTAAAAGACTGTTATAGTATACGTTGTATGTGCAGTCAGCAAGAGAGGATTCAGCAGTGACGAATCGACCACATCCGCACAAGTCCTGACTGATTGCTTGCACTCTGCGCAAAGTAGGAAGCGGTGTTTTCTCTCAAATGAAAACACATTAGATCCAGTGTTTAAATCTCCTTTTAAAAGACTGTTATAGTATACGTTGTATGTGCAGTCAGCAATAGAGGATTCAGCAGTGACGAATCGACCACATCCGCACAAGTCCTGACTGATTGCTTGCACTCTGCGCAAAGTAGGGAGCGGTGTTTTTTTTCTTTAATGAAAACATATTAGGCCCTGTGTTGAAATCTCCTTTCAAATAGCTGGCAATGTATATACGTTGTATGTGCAGATATGTTTAGCTCTAACAAATGGCGTAAAACGTGTGTATGCCTAAATGTCTTCTTAACGGTCTACATATTTGTGCGTTATGCTTTTATTTTGTGGTTTAGAGATGTAGTTAGATTCGAAACCTATGGTACAATATATTATTTCGTTTTACCACAGTTCCCAAAGTACTCAGTTATCGGTTATGGAAGTAGTTAACCCTTAACTAACACCATGTTAAAACATTACTTAACAAACACCATACGTCTGACAGACACCATTATGTATTTTGGAATTAGTAATCATTAAACACTTTTAAAAACATATTTTAATGACATAATCTTAATATATTAGTGCGTTTTACAAAGTGATGCATAAAATCGATTAAAAATAATTTAATATTACTAACAAAAAAACTTTCTTTACCGGAAAATTGGTTTTTCTTTAAAATATTTATTTTGTAATCTAAACATCGTAATTTGTGATACTGTAAAGCTATTTCAATGTCGTAGAGACCAGCATTTCATCAACGCACATCGTTGGGCCAGGAGAATAAAGGAGTAAGGAGTTCTCAGAAAATTTATTAAATATTGTGGAAACTGCAGCTGTAGGGTCCTCATCTTTCCTTCCCTCACGATCAACAGGGTTGTCAAATCGTAATGCCAACAATAAAAATAAAAATCTATTTCTGGACATTGCACAACGAAATATGTCTCGACCTGTTCCAACAGTACAATACAAACTGTCAATTGACTCGTTGCTAGATTTGAAAATAGCCGTATATATCAAAAGTCCGATGAAACCTTTCAACTCTATCATATACAAATCAGATGAGTAAGATTGAGGTTTTGAAAAATTACTCCTGATCGAAGTAATCTTTTTGTTTGTCCACATAATAATTTCATTCAAAATGTCATTAGAAAACAAAAGTCCCCACACGTCCTCAACAGTAGGGTTAGTTCCCAATTTTTTTGCAGGAGCTTTTAGACCTGGTAACTGCACAATTATATTATGCCTTCTTGTTCTAACATTTAGAGGCTGGTGCACTTTATTCCATTTAAATTGTGTTCTGTTACGTACTTTTTTTCCATAGAAAAAACCATCTTCTAGAAGCAGGGGTTCAATACTAGAAGAATCTATCACACCTGGATGCTCGTTAGATGACTCTTAGTACACATCATCATTTTCTTCGCCCTCCTGTTCTGATTCGGAATCGTGTTTGCTATCATATTGATAATCTGGATCTCTATCGCTGTCGTATGGATCAGGTTCTGAAGGTCCTTCCAAAACATCATACACCAAATTCTCAAGATCGTTATTGAACCCATCACTATTCACAGTTACTAAGTTCATAACTGGTCTTCCATGTGATGGACCAGGTTTATCAGGGTTTTGATAATCCATATTTATTAAAAAAGAAACGTAAAAAAGCACACACTTACACTAAAAACACTATATACAAAGTTTAAAATGAACGAATAATGTTACTTAACAGACACGATACGTCTGAGAGACGGGAGAATGGGACGCACTACACTAAAATGGCTTTGGAAAAGGCAAACGCAGACAAAAACAAACAGGACCTTCACTACACAAACTATACCACTCACCTGAAAGGTAGAAGGGTTGGGAACGCACAAAACATTCGTAGGCGGAAGATACACGGGTTTTAAAATTCGCGACCGTCTCTGAGACGTATGGTGTCAGTTAAGGGTTAAATTCGAAACCTTTATTGCAATATAATATTCCTTTCTAACATAGTTCCCCCATTCTGTTTTAGAGTTTCGATTAAAAATATAATATTGAGAATTTAAGATATTGTTGATATATAAACATAATATATAGTATTGAGAAATTAAAATAATAGTTTAAGTATAAACACTATGTTTTTAAATGCCTTTCAATTTGATACAATTTTAGCATTCTTTTTTTCAATGAAATCATTTACAGCACGTGTGTTTCTGTACTGAAAAATTTACCATGTCTTTAACATTCATCTTCTCTTTTATTTAAAGAAATCATAAATATGACGGGAGATACGTCAGAGCCCATTTTAATATGTATTCAAAGTTTGAGTCTTAATCCTTCTGATCTTTGTTGTACAAGCATTCTATAAGCTCTCTTTTTTTAGTTCACGGCTCGAATATGATCAATCTGACGTTAAATTGCCTACACAGCGCCGTGCATTATATATTTCGGTCTACAGGGTGAATAGCTTTATTCAGACATTCCTCACGGCACCATTCACTGAAGTATCTAATGGGATTATTTTATGTAAGTGTTCAATTATAACATTCATCATTGTAATAAGTAATTAATTACAAGGACGTGTCTAAAAAGAAAGACTGCAAAGAGTTTAAAAATGTTTAAAGGAATTATTTTTTTATAATTTTGTATCATGAATTCTGCATCGAGTACAAAATAGAAGCTCATATTTTATTTCAAGATAATGGAAGAGTAAAGAAATGTCAAGCCATTCACAAAAAATAAAACAAGAAACTATGCGTGATATAAAAGTGATAAATGATGAAATTAACGATTCCTCGCTTTTCAGACGAGTTTAATGCCCAGTAAGCAAAGTTTTTCCGCTTTATCTAATTTGAGTATTAAATTGGATTTGTGCAATTGGAAATTTTTTCACTCCTGTGCTTGAAGGGAATTGACATTATTCACTAGTTACACCTGACGGGTTCATTAATTTCAGTCAATCGAACTTCATTTGACATTTAATTTACTAGATTGATTAAATGAAATAGAGTTTTCATTGCATTTTATATGTTTCACAGTTGTCACGTTTTAAAGTTTATTCAATAAAATTTATATTTCTAAAATTACTCATTTGTAAAAATAATTTCTTAATTTAGTTGGATATTTCAGGGTATGGTACTAAGAGGTTCTTATGAGGGTGCTCTGTCATGGAGTCTGGAAAAACGGAAATGGAAATTAATGGATTTATAAGTTGCCAGTACAACTTTTATTATCATGAATTAAGTATGTTTCGTGTCAAATCATATAAAGGCTGGGGTAGCGTGGAAGAGATGTGATACATTGGTGGTGGAAAACCTCCAATCTAGGAGACAGGCGAGGATTGTGTTTGATACAGGAAAGATAGAAACCTTGGTTTAATCTTCCATTTATTAGGGTGTTAATGAGCACTCGTAGGCTAAGGGTAAATTTAGGGATCATTTAATTTCCATTTATGTAGTTTAGAAAATGGATAAGAAGATGATGCTAAAGTGCCACAAAATTATGGTTTGTGTGGGTACGGTTGAGTATCTCATAAACTCATGTCTTTGGAGGGTTTTTTGGAAACATTTATTCCTGGAGGTAAATCTTTGTTTAATTCACTTAGATGCAAAAAAAGGTTGAACTGAGGAGGATTCGTTTGAGCAAATATTTGAAGAAATTGAAGTTATTTAAAGTCAAGAAGGAAATAAAGTCGTGCACTCACTGATACTGAAGTCTGTGGAAAAACATGTTTTTTTCAGTTTTAAAATTCTGAGCACCAATTTAAATGACAATGTAACAAATATTGGGAAAACAAAAAGGATTCAACGCAGATCACTCATTATTAAATATAGGCGCTGACGTATCCCGTAGAAACATCCCCACACTTACAGTCGTTCCAGCGTGATGATAACTTGAAAAGTTTCATTTCTCTAAGAAAAGTACCTTTTCTCTGTGCAAAATATTTTATTAAGGCCCGCCAAAGGAAACATTTACCCCCATTGTTGTATCAGGATGTTATTGTTCAAAAGGTTTAAACAGAAATCTTACAAAATAAAAATTTTCCAACCTCTAGGTTATGCTAATTTAAAATTTAATTTATTTAACTTAATTTAAATTATTTTTAAGTTTAAAACTAATTTACATTTGTAAATATATGGCTCCCTTACACAGAACTAGTATAATTGAAGAGTTTAAGAAATAATTAACAAGTATAAAATTCTAAATGAAGTGATTGAAAAAATATGTAAAAAACCCTTCTGACAAAGACTGGAAGCTGCACAAATCTCGTCTAGAAATATAAAATACTGTCTATAGAAAAGGTCAGTCTCGTTTCTAAATTATTGTATTGTAGATAGTAATTTCCTAATTGGAAGCTCTGATGATGATGATGATGACATTGATATCCAAATTTACATAAAGGGTATAACCCTATGTAACTTGTGAAATTAGTTCCTTTTGATTATGTTTGTGCTATTTGGGGTTTTTCAATATTGTCATTGTAATGTATTGTACAAGTGCTTCTGTTATTGTTTATTCGGTCAACAATAAATGCGTCCCTTTAAAGTCTGATAGAGATTCCCAGAAGGTTTCCATCTGTTACGTACACATCCGAGAGTGTGGAACAGGACAGTGAAGGTGAATAAAGTATGGGCTGCTACATACTTGGAGGATTATATCTCCTTAGAACTGAGTCCTGAAGTAGGATATCCAAAGCGTCCAAAATACTGGGCCACTAGATGCAAAATATGTCTCATGGTCAGATCGTTTGTAGTGATTATAGTTTAAAAAGCAATTTCATAGAGATTTAAAAACGGACATTGGCTACACGTTTCATAACCACTTTTAATTAATTTATATTCAAACGTAAATAACAAATATAGTGAAGTATGGATCTATTGAAATGCAGCAACGATATCTTGTTAGGACGGCGCTGACCTAAATGCAAAACAGAATATTATTGAAACAAGTTGGTTTCAATACGACTGAATTGAAATCAACGTCAATACAGGGTTTATAACTTGTCTCCACCGTTGCTAGTCTGGAATTTTAATTTTGTTACAAATTTATTTACATAGCGAGGCGTAGCGCATGCGGGTTTTTCAACATTTCTGAAAGTTGGGGATAACTATTTGTGTTAGTTAACTATAATTTACAATGTGTGTAAATATAATTTTTTATTACGTTTAACATTTAAATCAAACATCATAAACATTTTGTCAATCATAATTTATTTACTTTCTTGTCAGAGTTTAATTTCCTGTAACAACATTCTATTCATTTTAAAAATTTGTTTCCTAAAAATAACCCATAATATATTATTACTTTTAATATTGTGTTTAGTGATTTGTATTCCACACAGTGGAATAAGAACGGCTTCGGCATAATATGTGTAACTTAGTTTGTGACGAGGCTCCCTGTTGCTACCACGCCCAATGACACATGTTTACCTTTTTTTTCTAGACAATCGCTCGCTTCTACCGTATACATTCTGCTACATACATTGTGGCTGACAAAGGCTATCGGGGATGATAATTAGAACCTTAGAATATTTATTAAACAAATACTAACTTGAAATGAAATTTCAAGTACAGGAATGTATCAGAAAGCACGACAGATAAGTGATATCAGCGAGACACAAGCATCGATTCCTTAAAATTCAATGCAAATATATTTATATAATTACATAATGAAGTATTATTCCATCTAAATAAACCAGGATGTAAATAATAACACTTAGTGGACTCCAGCCACAGGGCTTTCTTGTAGCAATCACAAACCCAGAGGTATTAAAATGACAACATTATTATCTAATAAAACTTATAGGTTTATAACTGTTAAATATATTATTTCTTATTATATATCTTACTGTAATAATAGTGTAAGATATCATTCATTTGTATTCTAATTTCATTATTAAGTCCTTAGATGCGCCCGGCATTTATAACAGATTACAATTAAATTCGTTAATAATGGTTTTATTCAGTATTTTATTATATCAAGGTTTACTATTAATTACGTTCTTTTATTACAGACTTTATTAACTTGATTCTATTGAAAATTTTATTAACTTCACTCTGCCAATGTACCATTCACTTCTGTCGTCCGGTGGCACTGACTCCCACTTTGTAAATATATCTTCCCATAAATTATCCTTTTGTATTTAAGTATGTATTATTTGAAGCACTTGCAACAGCTATAGCATGCATGTCCGTAATGGGCACTTGTTTGTTAGACAGATTCATTCCCGTTTCCTTATAAGTTAGTTTTTATCAGACTTTCTGTCCTGAACTGGGCCAAATGGCTCAAATAATATACGGCCGAGGGTGGTTTTTCCCACGGAGGGAAGGTTGTGGCGAATGGGGTGGCATTACTCATCGTGACGTTGCGTTGGCAAGAACTATTATAGCCATTCTTTGGCTGAGGATAACACAACTAGGATGTAAACCTAATCTGCAAAGAAATCCACCCTTAGCTTGTTTGTACACGATCAGATGTGACACTAAATTAGGAAATTATATTTGTACGTAATTAACTTTCTGTATATAACAATGAATAAAATAACAAGAATTCGTCAATCAGCTTATATATATATATATATATATATATATAAATATATATATATATATATGCTGCTTGTTGGGTTCAGTACGGGCTTATCTGTCTGCTTGCTTGTCTCTCTAAACATCTGTTACCGAAAAATAGAAACAATTTTTGAAAAATCAAGTGTATTACAGAACAATAGTATTAATATTCAAGTTGACATTGGGTTAAAATTTTATTGTTTTAAAATAGACGTGTATTTACTTACCAGAACTCTGTAAAGGTGGGATTGTTCAACCAACGTATCACTGCCCTCTATATTATTGAGGAACTAAAGATTTACCATCAATATTGACTCTAACTTGGCGACCAGATGTTAATTACGAGGTCTGCAAGAGATCGGTCTTCCTGTGACAATTAATATCCCAGCGTCTAGCTCCCACTGCTCTATTGATATTGTTCTTAAGATAATTAAATCCCTCCGAAATACGGTCTTTGAGTGATATTTTGTAAAGACGTCAAACGGTGCTTTAGATCCATAACATGTAAGTTAGTAATTGTTACCATTTAACTAATGAAAAACGGCTTCAACTCACTTAAATAACGGCTTGATGTTGCGGAGACAAATTCTTATGTTTCTTCTCTAAACTTAATTTTCCACAGTTACACTTTTGGTCACGTTGATATTTTTGTAGTTTTAACCAAAGTCTGGTCAACCAGAAATTGAACAAGTATTATAAAAACAAAATAATTAAAGTCAATTCCTACTTAGGTCAACAAACAAACAACCAAAAATATGTTCGTTAATTTTTAATAAATAATTACAATTATTATAAATGAAGTAACAGACCGATAGGTTAAAACAACTGTTCTACAAGAAGACCTATGTCATAAAACCAGTTGTTTTATTAATTCATATGTTATTAACATTTTTAGTCAAATTGGACGAAGTAACAACAATGCATACCACGCCCCTTTTGAGAAAAGTTTTTCTCCGATATAAAAGTAAAGTTAACTCATTAAATGTAATTATTTTTAAAAAACTGTATCAACCTCAATAGTCATCCACTATAAGTTAAAAAAAAAATTTTTGAACTGAAGTGGACGAATAAAGAGTATTTTATTAACGATTGAAAATTTGAAAAAGTTGTATACAATGATAGTGTAAACTAATATAAGACGTTAAGAAAGAGTTTTATCCCAAAACAAACAAATGCCCTCAAACGGAAACGACAAAGCAGGGAATGTTATACCCACAGTTCTGATCCAGTGTACCTTCAGGAAGAGTTGAACAACACTGACACTACAAAAACCACGGGACCCTTCGGAAGAGGTTTACATCTTTGTAAACCTGACAAAATATCTCGTTATCTCCTATTTGTGAGATTACATTAAACGTATTTTAAGAGAACGAAGTTCGTTTAATTGGTGAGTAATATTTTATGTTGTGTGATTAATTAAAAAAAATAATAAGTTAAATAATTCTCTATAGATACAAATTTTAAATAATTTAAAAATTACTGTATAAATGTATCCAAGGATTATTGTAGCACTATATACGTTTGTTTTTTTGCTCCATGTATTTTTATTATTGACACTAAACTAAATAGTGAAACACTAAATTTAATTTTAGTACTAAACTTCAATAGTTCATTTGGTATTTTAAGCAAAAATGTGAATACTTTTAAAACCTACTCGACTATACACTGTAACATTCATGAGGTATACAGGAACACAATATAACATACTTAGCTAAATACGTTTTACCGTGTGGGTATTAAACAAGTTTCTGTTGCAGTATTTAAATCTAATACAAACAGAACTTGAAACAGGAATAAATCTTTAAGTACAAGCAATAAATAAAACCTGCGAAAATTTACGCGAAACGATGACACGTTCTGCGTGATTCAAGTTATATGAATTGGAATTATATTTTTGAAGATATTCGTCAAAATCCATGGCAATTACTTAAGACAAAATTGCGACATATTTTAAAACGTATCAAATAAAACACTTTAATATTCAGGATGTAAAGGGAAACAAAATATAACATATATTAAGTATTACAAATATTTTATGGTTTGGGTAACGTACCTATTTTTATAGGAGTATTTAAATATATTACAAACAAAACTCTTAACGTAACTCTTTAAGAACAAGTAATAGATAGAATCTGTGAATACCACGCGAATCTATCATCCATTCTGCGCGATTTAAGGTATTTAAATATGAATTTTAATGTTTGATAAACATCGCCAAAATCCATGAACTCTACAAGATATAACTAAGTAATTTAGAAAACGTAAATACTTAAAATGCAATTGTTATTAGAAGACTATTGAGATTTTACTTCAGAGTACATGATGGGATTAACATTCGGAATAATTTTGAAATAAATGAGGGTTTTTTTAGTTTAAAACTATAGGTTTTTTTAAACAAAGCTCTTAGTAAATGGAAGGATAATAAAAATATTTTCTAGGTTTGGTGACTTATCTGATTTTATTTATTCTTCGTCACAGTTGCAATCCACGGAACGGAAGCGTATCATCATTATAGGCGCCCATGAGAAAAAACCGAAATAAATATAAATAAACTCGACCAATGCACGTCGAAATTTATATGGCCAATCAGTGCTTAATTATTGTAATTAACAAACCATTCCTTCAATATAAACTGTTGATTGTTTTGCGGTTGGATTTGCTCCAATTTAAATAATAGCTTCAACATTGGTTGCGTGATTCGATAATTAGTATCCAATCGGATTGTATAAGTTTATTTAAATAATCGATATTAAGATAACCTGATAAACATTTAGGTGTTTAAAACATTTGTCAATACTTAAAACTCTAGTTAATTAAAAGGTTTTCTAACCTAATAAAATCATATCGTACATAACGTGTTTCTACAAATAACAGTGTCATCATTAGGTAGTCTTTAGTTAAAATAGTATACAGTATCTTATTTGTTATACATTACTGATATTATGTTACAGTAGGTAAAAATGTTGACACAAAGTTTGTTTAGGCACTCGAGAGAGCGCCTTTATAAGTAAAAACCTTTGCAGCTACGTCTACAGTAATTTTCAATTGAAGAAAACCAATAAATCCTACATATTGGTAATTTAAGTAAAATATTTATATAGTATAAGGAATATTAATTTAGAATTTGTACATTTAACACCAAAATTAGCACTAAAAATAAATAATTAGAGCTAACAGTGTTGCAAAAGTTTTAATTAAAATGACCAAAAGTAATAATTTATACAATTTGTATTTTTTTTGGGGATTAAATTTAATAAAGGCAAATATTTATTGTAGTTCATAATATAATGATGTAGGTAACAAAAATATTTATTAGTAAAAATGTTTACTGAATACATTTTGTTGAAACAATTTCTTTTGTAATCAGTTCTTAAAAAATATCACATGCGCCTGTGAATGTTTTCATTTAAAATATTGGATTAAAATTTACTTACCTAATTAATATTGGTCTTTTGAATTATCTATATTGAAAACTGCCA
>JBAIZL010000005.1:81536665-81579165 GCA_036971475.1 Prosapia bicincta
TGTTTGACATACAGAGCAAATCGAGTTTACACAATCGAATTTTACCCACAATTCTAAACTACTAAAATAACCAAATAAAATGACACAGATCGTTCTTAAAAAGTGCTAAACGTTTTGATTCCAAACATTGATTGTCTAGTTTTGAGTTTTTAAAACGTGGAATTGTATTGCTCTTCGGATGCTGATAGAACGTTTGCTTCTAGAATAAAAACCTGCTACTGATGACGGTAGTAGTTTTTATTCGAAACGTACGGAATGCCTTCAACCTATTTTAAAGTTACTTTAACATTTAATTCAATGGTTTGTAATGGCCTGTCAAGCAAATTCACCGTAAATAAAGGACGTAAAGTAATATTCTAGTGTTAGATAGAACATAGTAAAATAGGGTCGTTAAAAAAAATAAAACCGATAATAAAAGCGTACCTTGTACTTTAGTAACTATTTAATAGTTAGTAATAAATTTAGGAGTATCTAAGGAAACATAGGACCTACAAAGGATACGTTTAATGGCTGCAATGCCGTTAGACCGCGCCTAATGAGTCTACTTACTGGCTTTATGTCCTTGCTTGGTCCTTAACAGCTACAACCGTTAGCAATCCGTTTCATAAGAACCCTCTGTCATTTTAAACAGAGTAAGAATTTTTCTGATTCGAAACAATAAACGCTTCATAATAGATACTAATTTATTTAAGGTAATATAAAAAGAACGTTTCAAAATGGCGGCAAATCTTCTCATTGGTATTAACACAGATGAAAGCTATAGTAGGCTAATAGAAGCAACCCTGCTCACTCGACGCATTTTCTCTCCACTTTCAACCCCAGTAATATTGTTACTCACTTACTTGATATTCTACTTCACTTCACTCCATCCTTACAAAGCAATAAAAAATTTTCACGATAGACGCCATTTTGTCTGAATTATTTTGTGTAATATACTTTAGATATGTTAATGGTTTCTCTTACAATTACTACATTTTAAGATGCAAACTGAACAATGTAATTAAAATTCTTTGACAGCTATGTGCTAAGGTACAAAGCCCCATTTGTATTAAAAAACCAGGTTAGATTGAAGTAGATGTTATGAAGAGGTATCCAGGAAGAATAGAACCGAGCGGTGGAGGTTCGAGGGTGAGATGGTAGCTCACTTTATATGCTCGTAGAGGGACGTTCACACGAGAGACGTGTAAAGAAAATCGAATACGTTTTATATCGAAGTCGATCATAGGATGTTTAGAACAATCCATGTAATAATATTCTGAGAAACTAAATTTTAAAGTAGACGACAGTATATTCTTGGACTTGCAAGTGATAGATAAGGCTAGATAAGGGGAAATAGAATCGTATAATTTTATGTAAATATATGTGAGTAGAAAAATATAATATGCCTATTCAAAATGTGTTATTTTATTTGTTTGATAATTATTAAACAAGTATTCTTAATAAAATAAACCCCAGTTTTGTTTATTGAAATTAGATCCAAACCCTAAATTACAACAAAATAAATTTATAAATAGACGTCTGAGTTTCTACAGAAACAATATATATTCAGGGAATTAAAAATGTGTCTTATTTAATTAAATTTGTTACGATTCGTTCTTACAGATAAATGTTTAAATTTATTCATTTTAAATCATATCATTTTTCGTAATAAATTCTGCAATCTGCTCTTTTTTCTATGCCTATATTTAACCCAATATATTTTACAGGTGGGTTATATTTTACAGACTTTACTTAGGCCTATATATATTATCGGTTCGAACCTCTTTTACAGACAGGATATATTTCATCATTTCCCGAAACTGTTATTTAATTCATACTAATAGTTTACACTCTCTCTATGTATAGACCCTGTAAATTGTTCACATTTTTAATCGTTAATAAAATACTTTTTCTTCATTTACTCAAGTTCAAATACATTTTTTTTAATTTGTAGTGGATTACACTTGAAGATAATAGAGTTTTCTCAGATATTATGTCATCAATTAAATTTCGTAAATTCATTTTACTCTCATATGGGAAAAAAACTTTTCGCTAAAAGAGCAAATTATGCAATATAGTTATTTTGTACCATTTAGCTGAAATGTTTTTTGTTGACCTAAGTGAGAATTGGCTTGAAAACTTTCTTTTTAAACATAATTTGTTTCTAGATAACAATGGATGTAGAGTTAACAACCACCATTATCGTCGGGTCGAGTGGCTTGTTAGCTCAGCGCATGTATTGATTGAACATCGCAAGAATATTATAAAGATGTAACATTGATAAATTCAGTTAAACACGTTTTGCAGTGAACCTCCAAATCCTAGACCTGTCAGACAGAACTTACAGTGTTGATGAGATTTACAGCACAGCTGCCTCCAATAAATCCAATTACAAGTTACCAGACCAGACAGCCTCTGGAACACTGCACTGAATTCGAGAGCGCCTATTAATAACGTTTAATTAATTTTGAACACCTCAACACCCCAACTTCAGGCTGAACTGTTGGCCTCAAGAATATCTAACAAATTGTTTAATATACCTCCGTTACAACACAGGTGCCTCGTAATTCAGGAGACGCAGACGATTTCTTAAAGGGTCTTACTGTTATGGATAGAACGTTTTTTGTTCCATTGTTTCGTTAGCTATTCTCAGTTTCCGTTGTGGGGATACTTCAAATTCCTTGACACTTTTTTGTTCGTGTTTTCCTACTTGTCCCCGAACTGTTGTCCTCTAAGAGATTAACCATGTTAGCAGTCACATATTCTTGCCTGAATATTTATCTAAATTTTAATAATTTCTTTGAAGTTTATAACAACAAATTGCATTGTTCCATTGTTCCATTTAATTTTAAAATTCGAAATGTTTTCGAGCTGTACACATCCATAAGCGGGACTTTGCGACGGTAATGACATAGGAAGTGTCGTCAATAAAATGAAAACATTGTACAAATATTCATTACGCTAAATAATTGATTAAACTCCCGCGATGTTTCCTATTGTGAGAAGTTGGACAAAATGTTGTCAGGTTTTACTGTAAAACTACGAGAATTCATGGTTTTGGCACCATTTAATTCCACTCTTGAAATATTCGATGGTTTCTTAATAACTAACAAGTATAGTACTATGTGATAAAATGTATTAAATTTTATCACACATTTTATCATCTGTGTGATGACGTTATTGAAACATTGCCTGTGTAAATACTTAGTTGTACCTGACATGTAAGTCAACTACATATATTATTCAAACAATAATCTCTGCGAGTGTAAAAATGAATAAAAATGGATAATTTCTTTGACTCTATACGCACCGGTTTATCATTAATTCTATATTATGTCTATTTTTCCAAGCTTCAACTAATTTGTGGTCCAATGCCAACTAATTGTAATAATAATATTACATTGTAATAATTACGTTGTTCTATGACATTTTACTCACTTCCAATTCAATCTTCAATATAATAATAAAAAAAATTAGTTATTATCTCACATAAACATTGTTTATATAAATACTGGGGAAAAGGTGTTTAGTCTTTATCCCAGTTTAATGTTAATTGATATTTGATATTTGTTAGAAAATGTTTTATGTTATGTAAATTTAAAAAAATACTGATGTAAAAATGTAGGTAGTAAGGTACAGCATATTTAAAGTGGGTAAATAGAAAAGGTGCTGCGAATCCTCGCACATAACATTTTTCATTATGTTTACACTACACATTTCTTAGTTTTTTCAATTTCTTCTAACACTCTCCTTATATATATCTTGTTCAACTTTTCAATCATTCGTAAACTACTTTTCAATCATCCACTCAAATTCATTTAAAGTATTTAAAGCTTCTAGAAGGAAACACTTGATTTTAATAAAGATTTTTTAAATGTTAATCCATTAAATAATTTTAAATAATTAATGTTAGTTTTACAAGGGTGAAAACATTTTGACAAAAGAGGTAAATATGCGATATATTTAATCCGTCCAATTTGGCTTAAAACAGTTATAACATATTATAAATTTTATTTTATAGGTTATGTGGTAAAACAGTTGTATTAAAGCATATAATATACTAATTTATTTATAATAATTTATTTTTATTTAATGACAAGTAAATAAAATATTTGTTTTACCTGAATAGGAATGGACTACGAAAAGTTTTATTTTATAATATTTGTTTCTTCTGAAAAGCGAAAATAAGATTTTAAAACGTCCTGTAGGAGATAAAATCCTCTTTATTAAAAATAAATAAACTGGCTTTGCAATATCCTACAGGAAATCTGTCCTGGCCATTACTCTGTCAATCCGTCATCGAGGAGGTGTTTGATAATTCATGATGTTTTCGGGTGGCGTTCAGATTGTTGTCCCTCAATCGAAAAAGGTTTGTGATGAATCATTAAAAAGTAGTATACATCGACGATTCAAATTTGTATAGGGAATTAACATCAGAGCCTAAGGATTTCATATTCACCTTCATCTTCATTTAAACGGCAAAAATATCAATACATTTTCATTTCAAGGTTTTTAGCTAACTTAGAAGTCCCCTCATAGACCTACCCTTCATAAATACAAATAAATAATTAATTACTTCAAAATGTATTATTTTAAAAGAAAATCTGTGAAATTAGGTAACGGATTTCGACACTTAAAATAGGTTTAAGTATACTTTATATTTCTCCGACTGTAATTGTTAATAAAAACTTTCTAAAAACTGAGCCTGAGGGAAGTTAGGTCTAACAACCGTTTGTTCCGAACCATTTCATCCCCTAACTTTGCAGATTAACTTCCCCTTCGAGAAACTTACAACGGTCCTTTGTTGTTACAAGAAATCCAATTATTTAATTTGTTAACACCACAAGTAGAGTGTTAATTAGTATTTTTCCGAACTTAACCCGGATTTACCTTTTTCAACACAATATCTCAATATAAAACAAGTAACCAATATAAAAAAATTACCAAACTACACTGTAGTCAAACATTTGTTGTTGTAAAGCTAGTTATAGTCAATACATTCATAACTACTTATGTTGATAATTCTATTCCTACCGTAAGTTTATGTCATTCAATGACAACATTGCATTCCATCTGTCTTTATATTTGGAGTTTGTCTCTACATTTGTCTGTCTGTATAGAGCCGTTTGTGGCACAAATTATTTTAAGCTCAAACATTAGATATTAGTGTAAACTTTTACATAATTAGAAGTTATAATTTTATCAGTAATTTTATTTTGAAAACAGATTCTAAAACTTTTTGCAGCATTTATAGCAAAAGTGCAGAGTTCATTCATTTTCTAGCTAACTATCAAATTTGTTTTCTTTTCGTTTTCCAAATTAAGTATTTTGATACATTATTCTTGGTAACGTATACACAAACAAATATTATAAACAAAAATGTTTAAAATCAACCCCTGCCTAGATATAGAAAATATAATGATAAAAGTAATTTTTTTAAAAATATTTACAATTAATATAAGTAACGTTACATAGCCCATGGGTTAAAACAGCTGTTTCTCCCTCATAACCTTTTGTCTAAAAAGGTCTTTTATAAAATCATATGTGATCACTTATTTTATGGTAAATGGGTTAGGATAAAAATTCAGTAGAATTAATTATTTCCATTTAATTAATGAAATAATCTTTGACAAACATTAATAACACATCAAGTGTCATTCTTAATAAGTTTAAACCTCGTTGATTTATACACGTAAACCCAACATAGTGCTGTTTTCAATCATAGACTCAACTAATGCCGTTTTAAACCATATAATCAACTCGTTTGGAAATACAAGAAGGTCAAGTCTGAAGAGACTACAAGAGACACAAAGCAGAAAACGTGAAAAGAGATTTCATCTCGTAAAGGATATAACTAGTTATAAATCCACATAGTGCATCTTGGCACTATTATATTTGTGTTTTAAAGTAAAAATTGTGGGATAACCTAATATCGATCTCAAAATCAGACATCCTTTAGCTTACATCATCCTTAAAATAGTACTTCCGCTATTTGCTTGGTTACGAGACACCCTGTGTTATAATGAAGATTTCTCTTGACAATACGTTAATTGTTCTTGTCGCCCACAATTCACATTGAAATTAAAGCATTGAAGGGCTCAAATTAATTAAATTTTTGAGTACGCTTTCCCGTTTTCAGGGTTGTGTACGGTATACAAAGGACTGTAACTTGTAATTGGATTTATTGAAGGCAGCTGCGCAGCAAGTCCTATTAGGGGTAGAAGTTCATGACAGGTTTAAGAGCATTTGGAGGTTCACTGGAAAGTTTTTCCAACTGGAATTAGGAAGTTTATATCTTTTAATAGTCGAACAATGTTCAATGAATTCCTGTCGAACAACCGAACTTTAATCATAGAGCCTGACGCGCTGATGCAGCATTTCCAAAGTAAAATAGAAAGTTGATGCCACCTTAATTTCTTTAATCTATTATAATTTGTAACAAAGCTTTTTGAAATAAATACATAAATGAAACGCAAGATACCATAGACAATTTCAAGTAGGGAGGTTTGTTGAATATATATTTAATAAGCATGATAGCTAACTTAAAATAACGTTGGAAAAATGTAACTTATAACTTATGTGTGCTGACAAAACGAAGGGGCAACGGGTGTAGCAGGTTTTTAGTTGCTACTTTCGTAAAAACATCTCGATATTTTTGCCAAGTATTGTGACCGTTAAAATTACTTTTTGTAGGAATCCATGATGATTGGAACTATCTTTTTAGTATCTTCAAAAACAAGCGTTACTGAAACGACCTTTGCAAACGCGGACCCGTTAGGTACACAGTCCTTGCGATCACAGATTCTTTAGCTTCACATCTATTGCTAACTCTGACCATTAAATGCACAGCCTTTACGATCTTTAATGCAATAATTTCACTACTTTGTCGTTCTTTAGTCGGTTGACTTGCACAACCTTTACAACCTGTTATATATATATTTTTACTGTTACTGCTAAAAACAACGAGTATTTATGGATTAACTTCGGTCTTGCTGGAAATAAATTGATGACATCACACAAAAAACTACCGAACTCAAACTCTTAATGTTATCCGAGGCTCTACCAACATTTCAGGAAGGAAAAACAACTGATAAAAGGGGGAAAATAATGCTAATTTTATTCTACAACTGGAACGTATAGCCCTCGTCCCTAAGGCTTTCGTCGGTTTTATCTTTGTTTCATTAATACTTTGAGATCTGATAATTGTGTTAAAAAAAAAAAATAGCTCTTTGCACCTATTTTTGTGTGAACATATGTTTGCAAAATTTTAAAAAAATACAAATAAATAAGTCTTTATTATTAAATAATACTTGAAAAACCTCTAAACACAAATATGTTTATTCTTACCTTATGTACATTTCGGTTCTTAAGTAATCATCCTTAAAGGCTTAATAATCAAAATTGATAAATGGTTTTCTGTTTATAACCTATCTTGTTTGTTATACCTCTACGAAGTGTTACTTTATAGCTAAAATAGAGGTCTACAGCAGATTAACATTAAAAAAATGTAATTGCAGGGTTTTGAACTACATTTATTAAAATGTAGCCACAGTTTATTCCAAATAAATATTGAAAAGTCTTTAATTTTACAAATTGAGAAAAAACGGACGTATGTGAGATATTATATAATAATTTTAGATTCTAATGCTTCATGAATAATGTATAATGGGCATGATATCTTAGTAACCTTAAGAATTTACTAATCAAAGTCAACTCTTGTCAATTATGTAATTTCGGTAACGCGCCGACCAGTAAAGATGGACATCTAGTAAAACCCTGTCTTCCTCGTATTTCCTCTTCAAGTTCTGGGCGGACTTCTCTATTTCTATGTAGGCCTATACATCTAATTGTTTATATATACATGTATATGTATATGTATTAAACTTGCTTCCTAAAATACGTTCAATTAAAGTTATACAAAAATATATGACATGGTACACAACAAAATTTTTTAGGTAGGCTTACACAAGCATCATACAAGTTTAAATTGAAACAAATGATATAATTTTTAAAGTAAATTGCTAGTTGAATCTTTAGAGACAAATTTTATCTTAGATTCTTTTCATTTTATAATTACAATTATTAACAATATGTGTATAAATATGTCAGAATAACAATATTTAGTGGCAAAAGAGAAAGTGAATTTTTTTTCAACTTTCCATTTTACATTCCATGTTTGGTGTTGAACTATATTTTGGTTGCTACTGTTTATACGTTTTTTCTATCGATTGCATTGTGTTGTAGTTCCTTTTCGCTTTCTTCTCGCATTGTACATTTGTAACGCAAGGTTCGACACCATTAATGCAGTTTGGTTATTTTATTGTTTTCTTTCACTTTTAGTCATAGATTACTATTTATGATTTTGTGTGGTAACCATGGCAACAAATTAACCATGTGATATGTAGGTTTCGACGACAACCAAAAGGAGGCAAAAGAAAAATTCATATATTGGATTTATAGGTATGGAAAAGTTGACTCAGTGCCAAAACACTAAACTTCGAAAATGAATGTACTCACTACTAATCCGACCTGTACCCCCAAATCTTTATTTTTTAGTTATTTGAAATAATATTTTTTTAAACTATATTAACACAAATTTCATCCACTATAGGTAAAAAATAATGGTATATCCACTTGATTGGCTGAATAAAAACCTATTTTAATAGTGATTGTATATTAGTACAAGATATACTGTTCTCCCACTTGTTTGTACTTTATTCTTACAGTGCCATTGGGACAATATCTGTTGCATAAGTGAGTTAATGTAAGGAATCATTGATTACTATGAATACTACTTCCGGTTGTTTGTCAGAGAAAATCATGAAGTCGTCAGACTTTGGTAGTGACTGGTCCCTCATTGCATTGTGATATGTTTTGCTCCAACGCATTCTCGTGGGAAATCAAAAAGATACCGAAGCAGAAGGAAACTATACGGGGCGAAACTTTGCGATGTTTAGAACCGTCTTCAAAGGCTACACTCGTCTAAGCGGGAGAAAAAAGAAAACTGATTGCATTTTGTGCGGTGTCTGGAATACAGTTAGTTTCTATAATGAAGCATGTTTTTGGCATTGAGGGTACAAATTGGAGGCTTAAAAGATCCCAAAAGGAAGCAAAAGGAAGCAAAAGGAAGCGAAAAAAATTGAACTTTCATTTTTATAAGTTGTATGACGTATTATACGTCAACAAAGGGTGTACAGTCCTCCTGGAAGGTGACAACTGTTGGCAAGAGACGGGAGATGCTTACTACAAATGCCATCCTCATTTCTTTGCTAAGGAGTGTTGCCGTCGCTACCTTCAGGGTGAACCCTTACCTCTAGTGCAAAAAAGAAAGGAGAAAGTTGGACAACCGGGGTCTTGATCTACATAAGGTAGATGAAGACTCAAAATAAACCAGGGTTTACAAAACCGTTACTCGTTAACGTTTATTTAAAAGGGACATTAAGGTAAATTGGAAGCTTCATTTGGATATTATTTTTCTCTATTTTTGACCTATTTAAAAACAGTTTTTAGCAAACATATTTGTCCCTTTTTTGTAAAAGGATCTGCGAAAAGGTAATAAAAAATTAGAGATAAATTTCGCAAAATATGAGTGAAAATAGATTCCGAGATACAATGTTTGCGCTGAACCAGCTTTGGCCCAGTAAAAGGAGATTTAGATTACATAAGATCTCTGAGTGGTGTATTTCCCGAGAGACGTCAGAAACCGACGAGGCAGGATCAGGTTGTATCTTTACCGCAAATTTACTTTTAATAGAAAGAGTAAAACAAATAAGACATTTTAAATTTTTAAATGTTTTAGGAATGTAACATTTGTATTCTTTATAATGTTATTGGTTTTTCTGTTCAGGTTTTGCTTTTAACTTTTCTGTCTTGTAAAATCTTTTAGTAATACATTATTTCTAGATGCTGAAATATTATTAATATTAATATATATACTGGTATAGTTTTAAAAATAGTTTATCAACCAAATAAAATAGAACGCAGCAAAACAACAATACGTCGTGAAGTTCATGGTAAAACTTTCTGCACAGCGTATATTTAGATGTTTTTCTGCTTTGAACATTTTCTTATTTTCTTACTTTCTTCAAGAGATTTGTATGTCTTTTTAGTCCATCATTTACCATGCGCAATCCACAGGATAGTAATAACTAAATATACCTGTTGATGGTTAGTAAGTATAGTAAGTGTTTATAAAACACAAATAGTTATATAGATTATTATGTTTAGCGAAAATTGATGTTACTATATCTAATGAGCATAAATAGCCGTTTCAAATTTTGCGCCAACAACAACAATTTCTTGTCTATATCGTTCCCTCTACTGCCTGCTTCTAGAGGTGCGTGGACATGTCTTATTCAGCAATAAAAGATTCAGCAGTGACGAATCGACCACATCCGCACAAGTCCTGACTGATTGCTTGCACTCTGCGCAAAGTAAAAATCGGTGTTTTTTTCTTAAATGAAAACATATTAGGCCCTGTGTTGAAATCTCCTTTCAAATAGCTGGCAATGTATATACGTTGTATGTGCAGATATGTTTAGCTCTAACCAATGGCGTAAAATGTGTGTATGCCTAAATGTCTTCTTAACTGTTTACATATTTGTGCGTTATGCTTTTATTTTGTGGTTTAGAGATGCAGTTAGATTCGAAACCTATGGTACAATATATTATTTCGTTTTACCACAGTTCCCCAAGTACCCAGTTATCGGTTACGGAAGTAGTTAAATTCGAAACCTTATTGCAATATAATATTCCTTTCTAACATAGTTCCCCCATTCCGTTTTAGAGTTTTGATTAAAAATAGAATATCGAGAAGTTAAGATATTGTTGATATATAAACATAATATATAGTATTGAGAAATTAAAATAATAGTTTATGTATAAACACTACGTTTTTAAATGCCTTTCAATATGATACAATTTTAGCATTCTTTTTTTCAATGAAATCATTTACAGCACGTGTGTTTCTGTAATGAAAAATTTACCATGTCTTTAACATTCATCTTCTCTTTTATTTAAAGAAATCATAAATATGACGGGAGATACGTCAGAGCCCATTTTAATATGTATTCAAAGTTTGAGTCTTATTCTTCTGATCTTGATTGGACAAGCTTTCAACAAGCTTTCTTTTTTTAGTTCATGGCTGGGATATGACCACTGAGACGTTAAATTGCCTACACAGCGCCGTGCATTATATATTTCGGTCTACAGGGTGAATAGATTTATTCAGACATTCCTCACGGCACCATTCACTGAAGTACCTAATGGGATTATTTTATGTAAGGTTTCAATTATAATATTTATCATTGTAATAAGTAATTAAATACAAGGACGTGTCTAAATAGAAAGACTGCAAAGAGTTTAAACATGTTTAAAGGAATTATTTTTTAATAATTTTGTATCATGAATTCTGCGTCGAGTACAAAATAGAAGCTCATATTTTATTTCAAGAAAATGGAAGAATAAAGAAATGTCAAACCATTCACAAAAAATAAAAAAAGAAACTATGCGTGATATAAAACTGATAAATGATGAAATTAACGATCCCTCGCTTTTCAGACGAGTTTAATGCCCAGTAAGCAAAGTTTTTCCGCTTTATCTAATTTGAGTATTAAATTGGATTTGTGCAATTGGAAATTTTTTCACTCCTGTGCTTGAAGGGAATTGACATTATTCACTAGTTACACCTGACGGGTTCATTAATTTCAGTCAATTGAACTTCATTTGACATTTAATTTACTAGATTGATTAAATGAAATAGAGTTTTCATTGCATTTTATATGTTTCACAGTTTTCACGTTTTAAAGTTTATTCAATAAAATTTATATTTCTAAAATTACTCATTTGTAAAAATAATTTCTTAATTTAGTTGGATATTTCAGGGTATGGTACTAAGAGGTTCTTATGAGGGTGCTCTGTCATGGAGTCTGGAAAGACGGAAATGGAAATTAATGGATTTATAAGTTGCCAGTACAACTTTTATTATCATGAATTAAGTATGTTTCGTGTCTAATCATATAAAGGCTGGGGTAGCGTGGAAGGGATGTGATACATTGGTGGTGGAAAACCTCCAATCTAGGAGACGGGCGAGGATTGTGTTTGATACAGAAAAGATAGAAACCTTGGTTTAAACTTCCATTTATTAGGGTGTTACTGAGCACTCGTAGGCTAAGGGTAAATTTAGAGATCATTAAATTTCCATTTATGTAGTTTAGAAAATGGATAAGAAGATAATGGCTTAAGTGCCATAAAATCATGGTTTGTGTGGGTACGGTTGAGTATCTCATAAACTCATGTCTTTGGAGGGTTTTTTGGAAACATTTATTCCTGGAGATAAATCTTTTTTTAATTCACTTGGACGCAAAAAAAGGTTGAACTGAGCAGGATTCGTTTGAGCAAATATTTGAACAAATTGAAGTTATTTAAAGTCAAGAAGGAAATAAAGTCGTGCACTCACTGATACTGAAGTCTGTGGAAAAACATGTTTTTTTCATTTTTAAAATTCTGAGCACCAATTTAAATGACAACGTAACAAATATTGGGAAAACAAAAAGCATTCAACGCAGATCACTCATTATTAAATATAGGCGCTGACGTATCCCGTAGAAACATCCAAACACCTACAGTCGTTCCAGCGTGATGGCAACTTGAAAAGTTTCATTTCTCTAAGAAAAGTACCTTTTCTCTGTGGAAAATATTTTATTAAGGCCCGCCAAAGGAAACATTTACCCCATAGTTGTATCAGGATGTTATTGTTCAAACGTTTTGAAAAGAAAACTTACAAAATAAAAATTTTCCAACCCCTAGGTTATGCTAATTTAAAATTTAACTTATGTAGCTTAATTTAAATTATTTTAAAATTTAAAACTAATTTACGTTTGTAAATCTATGACTCCCTTACACAGAACTAGTATAATTGAAGAGTTTAAGAAACAATTAACAAGTATAAAATTCTAAATGAAGGGATTGAAAAAATATGTAAAAAAACCCTTCTGACAAAGACTGTAAGCTGCACAAATCTAGAAATATAAAATACTGTCTATACAAAAGGTCAGTCTAGTTTCTAAATTATTGAATTCTAGATAGTAATTTCCTAATTGGAAGCTCTGATGATGATGATGACATGGACATCCAAATGTACCTAAAGGTTTTAACCTTATGTAACTTATGAAATTAGTTCCTTTTGATTATGTTTGTGTTATTTGGGTTTTTCAATATTTTCATTGTAATGTATTGTACCACCGTGCTCTTGATATTATTTATTCGGTCAACAATAAATGCGTCTCCTTCCAGTCTGATAGAGATTCCCAGAAGGTTTCCATCTGTTACGTACACATCCGGGAGTGTGGAACAGGACAGTGAAGGTGAATAAAGTATGGGCTGCTACATACTTGGAGGATTACATCTGTTACGTACACATCCGGGAGTGTGGAACAGGACAGTGAAGGTGAATAAAGTATGGGCTGCTACATACTTGGAGGATTACATCTGTTACGTACACATCCGGGAGTGTGGAACAGGACAGTGAAGGTGAATAAAGTATGGGCTGCTACATACTTGGAGGATTATATCTGTTACGTACACATCCGGGAGTGTGGAACAGGACAGTGAAGGTGAATAAAGTGTGGGCTGCTACATACTTGGAGGATTACATCTGTTACGTACACATCCGGGAGTGTGGAACAGGACAGTGAAGGTGAATAAAGTATGGGCTGCTACATACTTGGAGGATTATATCTGTTACGTACACATCCGGGAGTGTGGAACAGGACAGTGAAGGTGAATAAAGTATGGGCTGCTACATACTTGGAGGATTACATCTGCTTAGAACTGAGTCCTGAAGTAGGATATCCAAAGCGTCCACTAGATGCAAAATATGTGTCATGGTCAGCACGTTTGTAGTGATTATTGTTTGAAAAGCAATTTCATAGAGATTTAATAAAGAACTTTAACTACACGTTTCATAACCACCTTTAATTATGTTATATTCAAACGTAATTAACAAATATAGTGAAGTATGGATCTATTGAAATGCAGCAACGATATCTTGTTAGGACGGCGCTGACCTAAATGCAAAACAGAATATTATTGAAACAAGTTGGCTTCAATACGACTGAATTGAAATCAACGTCAATACAGGGTTTATAACTTGTCTCCACCGTTGCTAGTCTGGAATTTTAATTTTGTTACAAATTTATTTACATAACGAGGCGTAGCGCATGCGGGTTTTTCAACATTTCTGAAAGTTGGGGATAACTATTTGTGTTCGTTAACTATAATTTACAGTGTGTGTAAATATAATTTTTTATTACGTTTAACATTTAAATCAAACATCATAAACATTTTGTCATTCATAATTTATTTACTTTCTTGTCAGAGTTTAATTTCCTATAACAACATTCTATTCATTTTAAAAATTTGTTTCCTAAAAATAACTCATAATATATTATTACTTTTAATATTGTATTTAGTGATTTGTATTCCACACAGTGGAATAAGAACGGCTTCGGCATAATATGTGTAACTTAGTTTGTGACGAGGCTCCCTGTTGCTACCACGCCCAATGACACATGTTTACCCTTTTTTCTAGACAATCGCTCGCCTCTACCGTATACATTCTGTTACATACATTGTGGCTGACAAAGGCTACCGGGGATGATAATTAGAACCTTAGAATATTTATTAAACAAATACTAACTTGAAATTAAATTTTAAGTACAGGAATGTATCAGAAAGCACGACAGATAAGTGATATCAGCGAGACATAAGGCATCGATTCCTTAAAATTCAATGCAAATATATTTATATAATTACATAATGAAGTATTATTCCATCTAAATAAACCAGGATGTAAATAATAACATTTATTGGACTCCAGCCACAGGGCTTTCTTGTAGCAATCACAAACCCAGAGGTATTAAATGACAACATTAATATCTAATAAAACTTATAGGTTTATAACTGTTAAATATATTATTTCTTATTTTATATCTTACTGTAATAATAGTGTAAGATATCATTCATTTGTATTCTAATTTCATTATTAAGTCCTTAGATGCGCCCGGCACTTATAACAGATTACAATTAAATTCGTTAATAATGGTTTTATTCAGTATTTTATTACATCAAGGTTTACTATTAATTACGTTCTTTTATTACAGACTTTATTAACTTGATTCTATTGAAAATTTTATTAACTTCACTCTGCCAATGTACCATTCACTTCTGTCGGCCGGTGGCACTAACTTCCACTTTGTAAATATATTTTCCCATAAATTATCCTTTTATATTTAAGTATATGTTATTTGAAGCACTTACAACAGCTATAGCATGCATGTCCGTAATGGGCACTTGTTTGTTAGACAGATTCATTCCCGTTTCCTTATAAGTTAGTTTTTATCAGACTTTCTGTCCTGAACTGGGCCAAATGGCTCAAATAATATACGGCCGAAGGTGGTTTTTCACACGGAGGGAAGGTTGTGGCGAGTGGGGTGGCATTACTCATCGTGCCGTCGCGTCGCCATGAACTATTATAGCCATTCTTTGGCTGAGGATAACACAACTAGGAAGTAAAACCTAATCTGCAAAGTAATCCGCCCTTAGCTTGTTTGTACACGACCAGATGTGACACTAAATTAGGAAATTATATTTGTACGTAATTAACTTTCTGTATATAACAATGAATAAAATAAATAGAAGAATTCGTCAATCAGCTTATATATATATATATATATATATATATATATATATATATATATATATATATATATGCTGCTTGTTGGGTTCAGTACGGGCTTATCTGTCTGCTTGCTTGTCTCTCTAAACATCTGTTACCGAAAAATAGAAACAATTTTTGAAAAAATCAAGTTTATTACAGCACAATAGTATTAATATTCCAGTTGACATTGGGTTAAAATTTTATTGTTTTAAAACAGACGTGTATTTACTTACCAGAACTCTGTAAAGGTGGGATTGTTCAACCAACGTATCACTGCCCTCTATATTATTGAGGAACTAAAGATTTACCATCAATATTGACTCTGTCTAACTTGGCGACCAGATGTTAATTACGAGGTCTGCAAGAGACCGGTCTTCCCGTGACAATTAATATCCCAGCGTCTAGCTCCCACTGCTCTCTAGATATTGTTCTTAAGATAATTAAATCCCTCCGAAATACGGTCTTTGAGTGATATTTTGTAATGACGTCAAACGGTGCTTTAGATCCATAACATGTAAGTTAGTAATTGTTACCATTTAAGTAATGAAAAACGGCTTCAACTCACTTAAATAACGGCTTGATGTTGCGGAGACAAATTCTTATGTTTCTTCTCTAAACTTAATTTTCCACAGTTACACTTTAGGTCACGTTGATATTTTTGTAGTTTTAACCAAAGTCTGGTCAACCAGAAATTGAACAAGTAATATAAAAACAAAATAATTAAAGTCAGTTCCTACTTAGGTCAACAAACAAACAAAAATATGTTCGTTAATTTTTAATAAATAATTACAATTATTATAAATGAAGTAACAGACCGATAGGTTAAAACAACTGTTCTACAAGAAGACCTATGTCATAAAATCAGTTGTTTTATTAATTCATATGTTATTAATTTTTTTAGTCAGATTGGACGAAGTAACTGCAATGCATACCACGCCCCTTTTGAGAAAGATTTTCTCCGATATAAAAGTAAAGTTAACTCATTAAATGTAATTATTGAAATAATATTTCAAAAGAACTGTATCAACCTCAATAGTCATCCACTATAAGTTTTAAAAAAAAATATTTGAACTGAAGTTGAAGAATAAAGAGTATTTTATTAATGATTGAAAATTTGAAAAAAATGTATAAAATGATAGTATAAACTAATATAAGAAGTGAAGAAAGAGTTTTATCCCAAAACAAACAAATGCCCTCAAACGGAAACGACAAAGCAGGGAATGTTATACCCACAGTTCTGATCCAGTGTACCTTCAGGAAGAGTTGAACAACACAGACACTACAAAAACCACGGGACCCTTTGAAAGAGGTTTACATCTTTGTAAACCTGACAAAATAACTCGTTATCTCCTATTTGTGAGATTACATTAAACGTATTTTAAGAGAACGAAGTTCGTTTAATTGGTGAGTAATATTTTATGTTGTGTGATTAATTAAAAAAAAAAATTAAGTTAAATAATTTTCTATAGATACAAATTTTAAACAATTTAAAAATTACTGTATAAATGTATCCAAGGATTATTGTAGCACTATATACGTTTGTTTTTTTGCTTCATGTATTTTTATTATTGACACTAAACTAAATAGTGAAACACTAAATTTAATTTTAGTACTAAACTTCAATAGTTCATTTGATATTTTAAGCAAAAATGTGAACACTTTTAAAACCTACTCGACTATACACTGTAACATTCATGAGGTATACAGGAACACAATATAACATACTTAGCTAAATACGTTTTACCGTGTGGGTATTAAACAAGTTTCTGTTGCAGTATTTAAATCTAATACAAACAGAGCTTGAAACAGGAATGAATCTTTAAGTACAAGCAATAAATAAAACCTGCGAAAACCCACGCGAAACGATGACACGTTCTGCGTGATTCAAGTTATATGAATTGGAATTATATTTTTGAAGACATTCGTCAAAATCCATGACATTACATTTACTTAAGGCAAAATTGCGACATATTTTAAAACGTATCAAATAAAACACTTTAATATTCAGGATGTAAAGGGAAACAAAATATAACATATTTTAAGTATTACATATATTTTACGGTTTGGCTAACGTACCTATTTTTATAGGAGTATTTAAATATATTACAAACAAAACTCTTAACGTAACTCTTTAAGAACAAGTAATAGATACAATCTGTGAACACCACGCGAATCTATCATCCATTCTGCGCGATTTAAGGTATTTAAATATGAATTTCAATGTTTGATAAACATCGCCAAAATCCATGAACTCTACAAGATATAACTAAGTAATTTAGAAAACGTAAATACTTAAAATGCAATTGTTATTAGAAGACCATTGAGATTTTACTTCAGAGTACATGATGGGATTAACATTCGGAATAATTTTGAAATAAATGAGGGTTTTTTTAGTTTAAAACTATAGGTTTTTGTAAACAAAGCTCTTAGTAAATGGAAGGATAATAAAAAATATTTTCTAGGTTTAGTGACTTATCTGATTTTATTTATTGTTCGTCACAGTTGCAATCCCTAGAACGGAAGCGTATTATCCTTACAGGCGCCCATGAGAAATAAATATAAATAAACTCGACCAATGCACGTCGACATTTATATGGCCAATCAGTGCTTAATTATTGTAATTAACAAACCATTCCTTCAATATAAATTGTTGATTGTTTTGCGGTTGGATTTGCTCCAATTTAAATAATAGCTTCAACATTGGTTGCGTGATTCGATTGTATAAGTTTATTTAAATAATCGATATTAATATAACCTCGTAGGTTAAGGGTAAATTTAGGGATCATTTAATTTCCATTTATGTAGTTTAGAAAATGGATAAGAAGATAATGCTAAAGTGCCACAAAATTATGGTTTGTGTGGGTACGGTTGAGTATCTCATAAACTCATGTCTTTGGAGGGTTTTTTGGAAACATTTATTCCTGGAGATAAATCTTTGTTTAATTCACTTAGATGCAAAAAAAGGTTGAACTGAGGAGGATTCGTTTGAGCAAATATTTGAAGAAATTGAAGTTATTTAAAGTCAAGAAGGAAATAAAGTCGTGCAGTCACTGATACTGAAGTCTGTGGAAAAACATGTTTTTTTCATTTTTAAAATTCTGAGCACCAATTTAAATGACAATGTAACAAATATTGGGAAAACAAAAAGCATTCAACGCAGATCACTCATTATTAAATATAGGCGCTGACGTATCCCGTAGAAACATCCCCACACTTACAGTCGTTCGAGCGTGATGGTAACTTGAAAAGTTTCATTTCTCTAAGAAAAGTACCTTTTCTCTGTGCAAAATATTTTATTAAGGCCCGCCAAAGGAAACATTTACCCCCATAGTTGTATCAGGATGTTATTGTTCAAAAGTTTTGAAAAGAAAACTTACAAAATAAAAATTTTCCAACCTCTAGGTTATGCTAATTTAAAATTTAATTTATTTAGCTTAATTTAAATTATTTTTAAGTTTAAAACTAATTTACGTTTGTAAATAGACGGCTCCCTTACACAGAACTAGTATAATTGAAGAGTTTAAGAAATAATTAACAAGTATAAAATTCTAAATGAAGTGATTGAAAAAATATGTAAAAAACCCTTCTGACAAAGACTGGAAGCTGCACAAATCTCGTCTAGAAATATAAAATACTGTCTATACAAAAGATCAGTCTAGTTTCTAAATTATTGTATTCTAGATAGTAATTTCCTAATTGGAAGCTCTGATGATGATGATGATGACATGGATATCCAAATGTATATAAAGGGTATAACCTTATGTAACTTGTGAAATTAGTTCCTTTTGATTATGTTTGTGCTATTTGGGGTTTTTCAATATTGTCATTGTAATGTATTGTACAAGTGCTTCTGTTATTGTTTATTCGGTCAACAATAAATGCGTCCCTTTAAAGTCTAATAGAGATTCCCAGAAGGTTTCCATCTGTGTCGTACACATCCGGGAGTGTGGAACAGGACAGTGAAGGTGAATAAAGTATGGGCTGCTACATACTTGGAGGATTATATCTGTTACGTACACATCCGGGAGTGTGGAACAGGACAGTGAAGGTGAATAAAGTATGGGCTGCTACATACTTGGAGGATTACATCTGTTACGTACACATCCGGGAGTGTGGAACAGGACAGTGAAGGTGAATAAAGTATGGGCTGCTACATACTTGGAGGATTACATCTGTTACGTACACATCCGGGAGTGTGGAACAGGACAGTGAAGGTGAATAAAGTATGGGCTGCTACATACTTGGAGGATTATATCTGTTACGTACACATCCGGGAGTGTGGAACAGGACAGTGAAGGTGAATAAAGTATGGGCTGCTACATACTTGGAGGATTACATCTGTTACGTACACATCCGGGAGTGTGGAACAGGACAGTGAAGGTGAATAAAGTATGGGCTGCTACATACTTGGAGGATTATATCTGTTACGTACACATCCGGGAGTGTGGAACAGGACAGTGAAGGTGAATAAAGTATGGGCTGCTACATACTTGGAGGATTACATCTGTTACGTACACATCCGGGAGTGTGGAACAGGACAGTGAAGGTGAATAAAGTATGGGCTGCTACATACTTGGAGGATTATATCTGTTACGTACACATCCGGGAGTGTGGAACAGGACAGTGAAGGTGAATAAAGTATGGGCTGCTACATACTTGGAGGATTACATCTGTTACGTACACATCCGGGAGTGTGGAACAGGACAGTGAAGGTGAATAAAGTGTGGGCTGCTACATACTTGGAGGATTATATCTGTTACGTACACATCCGGGAGTGTGGAACAGGACAGTGAAGGTGAATAAAGTATGGGCTGCTACATACTTGGAGGATTATATCTGTTACGTACACATCCGGGAGTGTGGAACAGGACAGTGAAGGTGAATAAAGTATGGGCTGCTACATACTTGGAGGATTACATCTGTTACGTACACATCCGGGAGTGTGGAACAGGACAGTGAAGGTGAATAAAGTATGGGCTGCTACATACTTGGAGGATTATATCTGTTACGTACACATCCGGGAGTGTGGAACAGGACAGTGAAGGTGAATAAAGTATGGGCTGCTACATACTTGGAGGATTACATCTGTTACGTACACATCCGGGAGTGTGGAACAGGACAGTGAAGGTGAATAAAGTATGGGCTGCTACATACTTGGAGGATTATATCTGTTACGTACACATCCGGGAGTGTGGAACAGGACAGTGAAGGTGAATAAAGTGTGGGCTGCTACATACTTGGAGGATTACATCTGCTTAGAACTGAGTCCTAAAGTAGGATATCCAAAGCGTCCAAAATACTAGGCCACTAGATGCAAAATATGTGTCATGGTCAGATCGTTTGTAGTGATTATAGTTTAAAAAGCAATTTCATAGAGATTTAAAAACGGACATTGGCTACACGTTTCATAACCACTTTTAATTAATTTATATTCAAACGTAACTAACAAATATAGTGAAGTATGGATCTATTGAAATGCAGCAACGATATCTTGTTAGTACGGCGCTGACCTAAATGCAAAACAGAATATTATTGAAACAAGTTGGTTTCAATACGACTGAATTGAAATCAACGTCAATACAGGGTTTATAACTTGTCTCCACCGTTGCTAGTCTGGAATTTTAATTTTGTTACAAATTTATTTACATAGCGAGGCGTAGCGCATGCGGGTTTTTCAACATTTCTGAAAGTTGGGGATAACTATTTGTGTTCGTTAACGATAATTTACAGTTTGTGTAAATATAATTTTTTATTACGTTTAACATTTAAATCAAACATCATAAACATTTTGTCAATCATAATTTATTTACTTTCTTGTCAGAGTTTAATTTCCTGTAACAACATTCTATTCATTTTAAAAATGTGTTTCCTAAAAATAACCCATAATATATTATTACTTTTAATATTGTATTTAGTGATTTGTATTCCACACAGTGGAATAAGAACGGCTTCGGCATAATATGTGTAACTTAGTTTGTGACGAGGCTCCCTGTTGCTACCACGCCCAATGACACATGTTTACCCTTATTTCTAGACAATCGCTCGCCTCTACCGTATACATTCTGCTACATACATAGTGGCTGACAAAGGCTACCGGGGATGACAATTAGAACCTTAGAATATATATTAATTTATTAAACAAATTCTAACTTGAAATTAAATTTTAAGTACAGGAATGTATCAGAAAGCACGACAGATAAGTGATATCAGCGAGACACAAGCATCGATTCCTTAAAATTCAATGCAAATATATTTATATAATTACATAATGAAGTAATATTCCATCTAAATAAACCAGGATGTAAATAATAACACTTAGTGGACTCCAGCCACAGGGCTTTCTTGTAGCAATCACAAACCCAGAGGTATTAAAATGACAACATTAATATCTAATAAAACTTATAGGTTTATAACTGTTAAATATATTATTTCTTATTTTATATCTTACTGTAATAATAGTGTAAGATATCATTCATTTGTATTCTAATTTCATTATTAAGTCCTTAGATGCGCCCGTCACTTATAACAGATTACAATTAAATTCGTTAATAATGGTTTTATTCAGTATTTTATTACATCAAGGTTTACTATTAATTACGTTCTTTTATTACAGACTTTATTAACTTGATTCTATTGAAAATTTTATTAACTTCACTCTGCCAATGTACCATTCACTTCTGTCGGCCGGTGGCACTAACTCCCACTTTGTAAATATATTTTCCCATAAATTATCCTATTGTATTTAAGTATGTATTATTTGAAGCACTTATAACAGCTTTAGCATGCATGTCCGTAATGGGCACTTGTTTGTTAGACAGATTCATTCCTGTTTCCTTAGTTAGTTTTTATCAGACTTTCTGTCCTGAACTGGGCCAAATGGCTCAAATAATATACGGCCGAAGGTGGTTTTTCCCACGGAGGGAAGGTTGTGGCGAGTGGGGTGGCATTACTCATCGTGCCGTCGCGTCGCCATGAACTATTATAGCCATTCTTTGGCTGAGGATAACACAACTAGGAAGTAAAACCTAATCTGCAAAGAAATCCACCCTTAGCTTGTTTGTACACGATCAGATGTGACACTAAATTAGGAAATTATATTTGTACGTAATTAACTTTCTGTATGGAACAATGAATAAAATAACAAGAATTCGTCAATCAGCTTATATATATGCGGCTTGTTGGGTTCAGTACGTGCTTATCTGTCTGCTTGCTTGTCTCTCTAAACATCTGTTACCGAAAAATAGAAACAATTTTTGAAAAAATCAAGTGTATTACAGAACAATAGTATTAATATTCAAGTTGACATTGGGTTAAAATTTTATTGTTTTAAAATAGACGTGTATTTACTTACCAGAACTCTGTAAAGGTGGGATTGTTCAACCAACGTATCACTGCCCTCTATATTATTGAGGAACTAAAGATTTACCATCAATATTGACTCTGTCTAACTTGGCGACCAGATGTTAATTACGAAGTCTGCAAGAGACCGGTCTTCCTGTGACAATTAATATCCCAGCGTCTAGCTCCCACTGCTCTCTTGATATCCTCCGAATTAAATCCCTCCGAAATACGGTCTTTGAGTGATATTTTGTAATGACGTCAAACGGTGCTTTAGATCCATAACATGTAAGTTAGTAATTGTTACCATTTAACTAATGAAAAACGGCTTCAACTCACTTAAATAACGGCTTGATGTTGCGGAGACAAATTCTATCTTATGTTTCTTCTCTAAACGTAATTTTCCACAGTTATACTTTAGGTCACGTTGATATTTTTGTAGTTTTAACCAAAGTCTGGTCAACCAAAAATTGAACAAGTATTATAAAAACAAAATATCTAAAGTCAATTCCTACTTAGGTCAACAAACAAACAAACAAAAATATGTTCGTTAAATTTTAATAAATAATTACAAATATTATAAATGAAGTAACAGACCGATAGGTTAAAGCAACTGTTCTACAAGATGACCTATGTCATAAAACCAGTTGTTTTATTAATTCATATGTTATTACTTTTTTTAGTCAAATTGGACGAAGTAACTGCAATGCATACCACGCCCCTTTTGAGAAACGTTTTTCTCCGATATAAAAGTAAAGTTAACTCATTAAATGTAATTATTTTAAAAAAAACTGTATCAACCTCAATAGTCATCCACTATAAGTAAAAAAAAAATATTTGAACTGAAGTTGACGAATAAAGAGTATTTTATTAACGATTGAAAATTTGAAAAAGTTGTATATAATGATAGTGTAAACTAATATAAGAAGTTAAGAAAGAGTTTTATCCCAAAACAAACAAATGCCCTCAAACGGAAACGACAAAGCTGGGAATGTTATACCCACAGTTCCGATCCAGTGTACCTTCAGGAAGAGTTGAACAACACAGACACTACAAAAACCACGGGACCCTTTGAAAGAGGTTTACATCTTTGTAAACCTGACAAAATAACTCGTTATCTCCTATTTGTGAGATTACATTAAACGTATTTTAAGAGAATGAAGTTCGTTTACTTGGTGAGTAATATTTTATGTTGTGTGATTAATTTTTAAAAAAAATTAAGTTTAATAATTCTCTATAGATACAAATTTTAAATAATTTAAAAATTACTGTATAAATGTATCCAAGGATTATTGTAGCACTATATACGTTTGTTTTTTTGCTTCATGTATTTTTAATTATTGACACTAAACTAAATAGTGAAACACTAAATTTAATTTTAGTACTAAACTTCAATAGTACATTTGATATTTTAAGCAAAAATGTGAACACTTTTAAAACCTACTCGACTATACACTGTAACATTCATGAGGTATACAGGAACACAATATAACATACTTAGCTAAATACGTTTTACCGTGTGGGTATTAAACAAGTTTCTGTTGCAGTATTGAAATCTAATACAAACAGAACTTGAAACAGGAATGAATCTTTAAGTACAAGCAATAAATAAAACCTGCGAAAATTCACGCGAAACGATGACACGTTCTGCGTGATTCAAGCTATATGAATTGGAATTATATTGTTGAAGACATTCGTCAGAATCCATGACAATTACTTAAGACAAAATTGCGACATATTTTAAAACGTATCAAATAAAACACTTTAATATTCCGGATGTAAAGGGAAACAAAATATAACATATATTAAGTATTACATATATTTTACGGTTTGGGTACGTACCTATTTTTATAGGAGTATTTAAATATATTACAAACAAAACTCTTAACGTAACTCTTTAAGAACAAGTAATAGATACAATCTGTGGACACCACGCGAATCTATCATCCATTCTGCGCGATTTAAGGTATTTAAATATGAATTTCAATGTTTGATAAACATCGCCAAAATCCATGAACTCTACGAGATATAACTAAGTAATTTAGAAAACGTAAATACTTAAAATGCAATTGTTATTAGAAGACCATTGAGATTTTACTTCAGAGTACATGATGGGATTAATATTCGGAATAATTTTGAAATAAATGAGGGTTTTTTTAGTTTAAAACTATAGATTTTTTTTTAACAAAGCTCTTAGTAAATGGAAGGATAATAAAAAATATTTTCTAGGTTTAGTGACTTATCTGATTTTATTTATTGTTCGTCACAGTTGCAATCCCCGGAACGTAAGCGTATTATCCTTATAGGCGCCCATGAGAAAAAACCGAAATAAATATAAATAAACTCGACCAATGCACGTCGACATTTATATGGCCAATCAGTGCCTAATTATTGTAATTAACAAACCATTCCTTCAATATAAATTGTTGATTGATTTGCGGTTGGATTTGCTCCAATTTAAATAATAGCTTCAACATTGGTTGCGTGATTCGATAATTAGTATCCAATCGGTTTGTATAAGTTTATTTCAATAATCGATATTAAGATAACCTGAAAAACATTTAGGTGTTTAAAACATTTGTCAATAATTAAAACTCTAGTTAATTAAAAAGTTTTCTAACCTAATAAAATCATATCGTACATAACGTGTTTCTACAAATAACAGTGTCATCATTAGGTAGTCTTTAGTTAAAATAGTATACAGTATCTTATTTATTATACATTACTGATATTATGTATAAGGTATATTAATTTAGAATTTGTACATTTAACACCAAAATTAGCACTAAAAATAAATAATTAGAGCTAACAGTGTTGCAAATGTATTAATGAATATGACCAAAAGTAATAATTTATACAATTTGTATTTTTTTTGGGGGATTAAATTTAATAAAGGCAAATATTTATTGTAGTTCATAATATAATGATGTAGGTAACAAAAATATTTATTAGTAAAAATGTTTACTGAATACATTTTGTTGAAACAAATTCTTTTGTAATCAGTTCTTAAAAAATATCACATGCGCCTGTGATTGTTTTCATTTAAAATATTGGATTAAAATTTACTTACCTAATTGTTATTGGTCTATTGAATTATCTATATTGAAAACTGCCAACATTTAAATAAATTAATATATTTAGTAAGCGATCAAAACTGTTTAATAGTAACCTTCACCCTAAACAATGTTTAATATATAACAAAACCTAATTGTAAAACAGCTGTTCTTTAACACAAAATCAGCTGTTACATAAAATCATATAAATTTACGTAATCCACTTGGATGTGACTCTTAGCGTAATCTGACGGAAATTATACCTATGCGAAATTGTATGTTTATGTCTACTTAATGATTTAGTAGGCGTCGCTATAAATATTTTTACTACAAAACTTAATAGATGTAAGCAAGTTTTCTTAGCTTACTTCTAAATCCTTTCTGTGTTGTTAACAAGAGATACTTTTAAAAGTAATATGATGATTTTTGACTCTTTCTATGATGTGTAACTTTTCAAATAACTTATTTACTTTGGAAATGCAATAAAGTAGGTTAAATAAAAAATACGTTTTACTTACAAAATATTTTGTAACCTAATGTCAAGAAGGTCTTACGTTCCATCTAGTATTGTTAATTAACAGAGTCGACTTGTTTCGAAGAACCTCCATCAGTCAAAACTAACTTCCTGTTCCGTTAATGGATGTTGACAAGAGTTTATGCAAGGAATGGCACAGTAGCACTTTACTTAACACATAGTTGCACAACCTTGCAGAAACCTAGAACATAACGAGACATATTGGTTTACGTTCACTAAATATGCAACTAAAATGTGTTTTATATTTGTATGTACATCCTATTCATAGACATAGTACATTTAAAATGTTTATTTTACCTGTTTTATTCTAATAACAACTTAGAAAGTAACCCGCGGTTTTATTGTTTTGAATTATATATGTATTAAATTTGGTGATACGTTTTCATGTAAATAGTTAACGAATGAAGAGGTTTTAAATACAAGAACAGTTTAAATTTATATATTTTAAAAGTTTTTCGCCAATTATATAAGTACTAGCATATAACTATGAATAAAAAAAGAAATATATAACCGTGTTGTTTTATATAATAGTATTATCTTTGTGTTTCCTGAAGATGCTAATAATTATATTAATATTGAAAAGCTTTGAAACATTATATTCAATAGGACTATACTTATATTTGAAATATATTTATTCATCCATTATATATATATATATATATATATATATATATATATATATATATATAACTTATATATAGTAACTTCCAAAACAAATAAAAGACACACACAAATCTCACAAATGAATAATTAATTGACTCATACGATTTTCAAAGACAAACTCATCATAAGTTAGTGTTGCTACTATAAATCTTACAACTCTGTATAGTAATATAGAAAATAAATATTTAAACATATTTCCCTTTAATAATATATATATATATATATATATATATATAACTTATATATAGTAACTTCCAAAACAAATAAAAGACACACACAAATCTCACAAATGAATAATTAATTGACTCATACGATTTTCAAAGACAAACTCATCATAAGTTAGTGTTGCTACTATAAATCTTACAACTCTGTATAGTAATATAGAAAATAAATATTTAAACATATTTCCCTTTAATAATTCAAGTAAACAATGTTCTCGCAAATAAACACTTGTAAGTGTAAGGAATTTCTAGACAGCTGACTTCTATTTTCACCTGACTTGTGCGGCATGTGGTTCCCCTGCAGAGTTTAACTCTAACGGTGACGTCATCCTAGCATAGCATCAATTTGCTTGGAGATTTTTAAATGAAAAGTATGCAAGGGAATTCCTGACGTTACCAGGTTAAAAACCTTTTTTACGTCGTGTGTCAAGCTTCTCATCATTTTAAGATTTTATTTATTTGACAAAGTTAATCTTAAATTCTTAATACAACTGCAGTCGGTTCCGATTATGACATTTCTTCACTTGCTAATTAATTGCTACAATTTTAGATTTAGAATATACTGAGAACTCGTCATTATTTCACTCTCGATCCTATAATATTGTTATTGGGTTATTTAAATAAAACAATAACCCACATGTTGTTGAAAATCAAATTCAATGTTTTAAATGAATTATAAACGTGTATGTTGTAGTATACTAACAATTAAGAAATATTTTTATAAAAATGTTTTATGATCAGAATTGGGGTTACTCTGAACCGAATTTGTTGGGACGTTTCTATCTTTTAGCAGAAATTAGTTATTTTAGGCTAAAATTGTTTTAATGTAAGATGTATTATTCATAAATGACCCTAAAGTATCTTAATCATTGTAGGCCAGGAAAACTGTGTCCCTGTGGAAGGATACGTGGGATTCTGATTATTTCTGAAAAAAACTTCTAACTCAGTATTAATCAAGTACCTAAAAACTAATATTTCGAAAGCTCATCGCTTCTTTTAGTGACTATTTATAAAAACTAAGCATAACTTGGTGGGTAAAAACGTATACGACATTTTATTGCATTATCCACGGATCGGTTCACTCGCTAGTTCACCCAGCCCCCTTGAAGTAAGATGTAACCATGAATATAAAAGTCTTGATGTATTGTTAAAGATTCTTTCTAGGTTTAAAGCTCTCCCGCCCATACTTTGGTTCTGGAAAGAAAGTCCCTCGGAGTCAGGATGAGACGGTACAAGTGATTGAACAAGACCCTGCGGTCACATTAGCAGTGTTAGGGTCGGTGTTTTACATTAAGCGTCCTCTTCTACACCCACGTAAAGGGTAGTTTCTATGACGACTACGTAGCTGGTCCACTACATACTCTCTCAAATTGAAGTGTATGACGTCAGCCTACGCCCAGTTGGTACATGACACAAGACTATCGAAATAATAATGTCCCAACCTTGTGCCTAGTAACTATTGTTTTATTTATAGGTTGAACAAAATTCATTTCCAAAGCATAAACTCTGATATCAAAACAGAATTCCGCTAAACGTGTGTAGGAGTTAAGTAATATAAATGAATGTCAGACTAACGGATTCAGGAAATTAAATTCGTTGCCTAAATGACCCCTATAAAACATTATCAAGCGGATGCTACATTCTGCTAAAGGGCGAGCTAATGCTCTCCAACTCTGGCCTTTTCGGATCGTTGTAAAAATACTATTATAAAATATTTTTCAAGTTTAAATTCAAATATTTCTTTACCATTCCTGAGAAACAACCGCTTCGTTTAAGGTTTTGTTAATTTGTGAACTGAATATATGTTTTTACGTCCAAGACACTGTAAATTGATTCAATAAGCTTAGGAACTGGTTTGTGTTATTTTGATTTTCAACCATTCAGACTAGATTATAAGTCGACAGATTAATCATAATGTAATTGGGGAAAGTTGTGCCTCTTATAGTTGTAAACAGATGAAATACATTTTTTATGTTTTTATTAAAAAAAGAATTTTTAAACAAAACGCACAATCCACATAAACTTTAAACGATACAGCTTTGTGCATCTATGCCACTATTAGTTACCGATCCACTGTATGTTAATGGTATTTAAAAAAAATTGCATAACTTGTGAAAAGAAAGAAACATAATCCTGGCCGTTCAAAAGCTTCCACTTGCCCCGAGAATTTCAAAAAAATCGGTTGAAAACACGATGTTTTGCCGGAGTGTCCTCTTGTCCCAGAGGCGAGCCGGTCACAAATCCGGACTTTACAGTAAGACTTTAGGACTATTACAGATTGGTCTTGAGGGATATTACTGTTTCTGTCCTGATGCTATTTTCCCAGGCAGGAATCAGGAGTAAGGTTGGGTTTGTAGACTTATGTGCATTGCTCCTCTGGTTTTTAAGGCAAGGACTCCACGCCAAAGCTCATTCTTATCCAACGTCTTTCCTTTGTTTTTTAAACGTTTTACACAGACACACGTCAAATGTACCTACATTGTAATGTAACATAAAATCGGTCCTTTTTATAAAAAAACAATAATTTTATAAAGTTTAATACGTTTGTAAAATGTGTCAAAACGTGCCTTGATCATTTATTGTGTTTTGAAAATAAGTTATAACGTGATGTTTCTGTGGCGTCAATGACACGTTTCATAATTTTATCCTCTCCATAGGACGTTGTTTTTGTTCCTTTGTCATCAGTATGTTTGTCGAGATTTCGACTTTACACGGCAAACTAACAATTACTCCATTAAATTCATTGAAAGTAATTAAATAACTAGAGTGAAACACAAAATCTGTTGCTGAATATAAGATAGATAGTCGCTATGAGCGTGCAAAAAGCGTTAAAAAGTGCAAACAAAACTGTTTCAGGAAATAAAATTCCTCCCTAAAGGACCTCTATAAAACTTTCTTATCAAGCGGACGCTACTTCAGATTTGCGAGGGGGCTAACATTTTACAACGCAACAACTATTTCGTTACGACGGTAAAAGTTATATAAATTTTTGCCGGTTTTATATTTGAACCTGACGGAGATGGAAATCTTACGTTATTGATATTTTGTTCTACATACACACACGCACACACACGCACACACGCACACACTTTTAAAAAAAATATCATGATACGTCTAATTTATTATTAAAAGGTGGAATAGAATTCATTTCGTTACCATTTTCTTTATCATTCTAGATCCAAGTCACTTCAATACTCATATGTTCTTTCCTTATCTGTGCGTCATCTCATCATTTGTCTGTCTCACCGAGTATAAATTTTGAGATAATATGTTTCTAATGTATGTTCATGTATGATTACTAACTAAAGTAATCTATAATTAAAGAATAAAAATGTGGTACAACTCACAAATATACAAGAAATATGTGGCATAACTTTCATTCACAAGCCAGCTCGAATATTATTTATAAAGTAATATAGTTTTTAAAAAATTAATAAAAAAGCAATAGTATTAATTGTATTACGTGTATTTTATTTAAGTGTATTAAGTTTCCAAATATGTAGCACATATACTTTTTTTGAGAAGTATGTCCTCAAAATAATAATTGGAGAGTTAGAAATATAATTTGAAAATACAAAATGATGAATTGTGTCGACTGTTTTGCTTATCTCATACATTTCATTTACAACTGGGCACTTTATTTAGCTTGTACATAACGGCATTAACACAAAGTACTTTAGGCATTGGACACATTTTATTTTCGTTATTCACTTCCGGGAAAATTTAATTAACTTTTATGAATAGTTGGGGATGAGACGGAAGAGGCTTCCAAAACACTAGGGGACAGGTGGTGTGGCAGATAATTTCATTATTTAATGTTCTCCCTCTCTCCTATACTTGTCTCTCTCTCTCTCTCTCTCTATCCTACACTTTACCCATGAAGTTTGACACTATACAAATGAACTACTAAAAATAACAGAAAAGGAAAATCAATTTGTTAAATTACACATTTACTTACCTATAACAATAATAAATTTAAATTAACTATACATATATGTCTACACCAAATAGAATTGACTGTTATTCTAAAAGAGAAAATGTTTTGGGAGTTCTTGTAACAGGGCTATTTTCCTAACTCAATCAGACTTGGAAATTTAAAAAAAATTAAAATTATTTACTTCCCTACGTTCATACCCCATCTGACTTGTTCGGTCCAGGTAGAGCAATCGGAACTTTAACCCCTCTCGGTTAGCCTTACCTAAGGGCAGGACCTTTAGACTTGGGACTTGATCTTAGGCAATATGCGACAGATCCACCCAGTGAATGACACTTGCGACCTTGATGACAGTTTCTCCCAAGTTACTCCCATTATACCTGCGTTTGGGAGACCCACTTTATTTTCTGTGTTAAGTACGATTATAGCCTCTATGATTCCCGTTACACTTCACTCAGGCTCTGGACTGGCTATGTAATAAAAAACCAGTTTTTCAAACATTATATAAAATTAGTTTTATACCATTTAGGCGTGTTTAAAATTGGCTAATAGAGTGGTAACGTTTTTACTTTTTTAGATCATAGTTTATCATGGCAATTTCTTTTTTCTAATTTTTTGTTAATTTTTTTTTTTGTTGGGAACGTAGTACTATTTACAAATTTGGACATAATTTGTAGCCTTCTTTAGTTTGACCTAGCATAATTTTTGTAAGTAGGTCGGAGTGCAAACACACGTCCATATGTCACCACTTTCTTTGTACTTCATGATAGTTTTATTAATTCTTTCGGCTAGTTTTATATTGATGCATATTTTACTTTACCTTCTAAGGTTTAATTGTATCCTCGTGTATGCGCAGACAGCTTTATTTCTTCATTTGAAACAACTAATCAACTCTTTAATTCTAGAAATAGGTCTTCGACGAATGTTGTTTTGGTCGTTGTTCCATCTTTTAACACCATTAAGACAACGCAAATGTAGCTGGGTACAAGTGTCACTGGATGGATCTAGCCATAAACCCTGTTAGATCTGCAGAGCAAAGTTTACACAATCGAATTTTACCCACAATTCTAAACTACTAAAATCACCAAATAAAATGACACAGATCGTTCTTAAAAAGTGCTAAACGTTTTGATTCCAAACATTGATTGTCTAGTTTTGAGTTTTTAAAACGTGGAATTGTATCGCTCTTCGGATGCTGATAGAACGTTTGCTTCTAGAATAAAAACCTGCTACTGATGACGGTAGTAGTTTTTATTCGAAACGTACGGAATGTCTTCAACCTATTTTAAAGTTACTTTAACATTTAAATCAATGGTTTGTAATGGCCTGTAATCAAGCAAATTCACCGTAAATAAAGGACGTAAAGTAACATTCTAGTGTTAGATAGAACATAGTAAAATAGGGTCGTTAATAAAATAAAACCGATAATAAAGTGTACCTTGTACTTTAGTAACTATTTAAAAGTTAGTAATAAATTTAGAAGTATCTAAGGAAACATAGGACCTACAAAGGATACGTTTAATGGCTGTAATGCCGTTAGAGCGCGCGTAATGAGTCTACTTACTGGCTTTATGTCCTAGCTTGGTCCTTAACGGTTACAACCGTTAGTAATCCGTTACATAAGAACCCTCTGTCACTTTAAACAGAGTAAGAATTTTTCTGATTCGAAACAATAAACGTTTCATAATAGATGCTAATTTATTTAAGGTAATATAAAAAGAACGTTTCAAAATGGCGGCAAAGCTTCTCATTGGTATTAACACAGATGAAAGCTATAGTAGGCTAATAGAAGCAACCCTGCTCACTCGACGCATTTTCTTTCCACTTTCAACCCCAGTAATATTGTTACTCACTTACTTGATATTCTACTTCACTTCACCCCATCCTTACCAAGCAATAGAAATTTTTCACGATAGACGCCATTTTGTCTGAATTATTTTGTGTAATATACTTTAGATATGTTAATGGTTTCTCTTACAATTACTACATTTTAAGATGCTAACTGAACAATGTAATTAAAATTCTTTGACAGCTATGTGCTAAGGTACAAAGCCTCATTTGTATTAAAAAACCAGGTTAGATTGAACTAGAGGATATGAAGAGGTATCCAGGAAGAATAGAACCGAGCGGTGGAGGTCCGAGGGTGAGATGGTAGCTCACTTTATATGCTCGTAGAGTGACGTTCACACGAGAGACGTGTAAAGAAAATCGAATACGTTTTATATCGAAGTCGATCATAGGATGTTTAGAACAATCCATGTAATAATATTCTGAGAAACTAAATTTTAAAGTAGACGACAGTATATTCTTGGACTTGCAAGTGATAGATAAGGCTAGATAAGGGGAAATAGAATCGTATAATTTTATGTAAATAAATGTGCGTAGAAAAATATAATATGCCTATTCAAAATGTGTTATTTTATTTATTTGTTTGATAATTATTAAACAAGTATTCTTAATAAAATAAACCCCAATTTTGTTTATTGAAATTAGATCCAAATCCTAAATTACAACAAAATAAATTTATAAATAGACGTCTGAGTTTCTACAGAAACGATATATATTCAGGGAACTAAAAATGTGTCTTATTTAATGAAATTTGTTACGATTCGTTCTTACAGATAAATATTTAAATTTATTCATTTTAAATCATATCATTTTTCGTAATAAATTCTGCAATCTGCTCTTTTTTCTATGCCTATATTTAACCCAATATATTTTACAGGTGGGTTATATTTTACAGACTTTATATTTTACTTAGGCCTATATATATTATCGGTTCGAACCTCTTTTACAGACAGGATATATTTCATCATTTCCCGAAACTGTTATTTAATTCCTACTAATAGTTTACACTCTCTCTATGTATAGACCCTGTAACTTGTTCACATTTTTAATCGTTAATAAAATACATTTCTTCATTTACTCAAGTTCAAATACATTTCTTTTAAAAATTTGTAGTGGATTATACTTGAAGATAATAGAGTTTTCTCAGATATTACTGTTAAATATTATTTGTTTCTAGATAACAATGGATGTAGAGTTAACAACCACCATTATCGTCGGGTCGAGTGGCTTGTTAGCTCAGCGCATGTATTGATTGAACATTGCAAGAATATTATATAAGATGTAACATTGATAAATTCAGTTAAAAACGTTTTGCAGTGAACCTCCAAATCCTAGACCTGTCAGACAGAACTTACAGTGTTGATGAGATTTACAACACAGCTGCCTCCAATAAATCCAATTACAAGTTACCAGACCAGACAGCCTCTGGAACACTGCTCTGAATTCGAGAGCGCCTATTAATAACGTTTAATTAATTTTGAACACCTCAACACCCCAACTTCAGGCTGAACTGTTCGCCTCAAGAATATCTAACAAATTGTTTAATATACCTCCGTTACAACACAGGTGCCTCGTAATTCAGGAGACGCAGACGATTTATTAAAGGGTCTTACTGTTATGGATAGGACGTTTTTTGTTCCATTGTTTCGTTAGCTATTCTCAGTTTCCGTTGTGGGGATACTTCAAATTCCTTGACACTTTTTTGTTCGTGTTTTCCTACTTGTCCCCGAACTGTTGTCCTCTCAGAGATTAACCATGTTAGCAGTACCATATTCTTGCCTGAATATTTATCTAAATTTTAATAATTTCTTTGAAGTTTATAACAACAAATTGCATTGTTCCATTGTTCTATTTAATTTTAAAATTCGAAATGTTTTCGAGCTGTATACATCCATAAGCGGGACTTTGCGACGGTAATGACATAGGAAGTGTTGTCAATAAAATGAAAACATTGTACAAATATTCAATACCCTAAATAATTGATTAAACTCCTGCAATGTTTCCTATTGTGAGACGTTGGACAAAATGTTGACAGGTTTTACTGTAAAACTACAAGAATTCATGGTTTTGGCACCATTTAATTCCACTCTTGAAATATTCGATGGTTTCTTAATAACTGACAAATATAGTACTATGTGATAAAATGTATTAAATTTTATCACACATTTTATCATCTGTGTGATGACGTTATTGAAACATTGCCTGTGTAAATACATAGTTGTACCTGACTTGCAAGTCAACTACATATATTATTCAAACAATAATCTCTGAGAGTGTAAAACTGAATAATAATGGATAATTTCTTTGACTCTATACGCACCGGTTTATCATTAATTCTATATTAAGTCTATTGTTCCCAGCTTCAACTAATTTGTGGTCCAATGCCATCTATTGTAATAATTACATTGTTGTATGAAATTTTACTCACTTCCAATTCAATCTTCAATATAATAATAAAAAAAATTAGTTATTATCTCACATAAACATTGTTTATATAAATACTGGGAAAAAGGTGTTTAGTCTTTATTCCAGTTTAATGTTAATTGATATTTGATATTTGTTAGAAAATATTTTATGTTATGTAAATTTAAAAAAATAATGATGTAAAAATGTAGGTAGTAAAGTACAGCATATTTAAAGTGGGTAAATGGAAAAGGTGCTGCGAATCCTCGCACACAACATTTTTCATTATTTTTACACTACACATTTCTTAGTTTTTTCAATTCCTTCTATTAGTTAACACTCTCCTTATATATATCTTGTTCAACTTTTCAATCATTCGTAAACTACTTTTCAATCATCCACTCAAATTCATTTAAAGTATTTAAAGCTTCTAGGAAACACTTGATTTTAATAAAGATTTTTTAAATGTTAATTCATTAAATAATTTTAAATAATTAATGTTAGTTTTACAAGGGTGAAAACATTTTGACAAAAGAGGTAAATATGCGATATATTTAATCCATCCAATTTGGCTTAAAATAGTTATAACATATTATAAATTTTATTTTATAGGTTATGTGGTAAAACAGTTGTATTAAAGCATATAATATACTATTTTATTTATAATAATTTATTTTTATTTAATGACAAGTAAATAAAATCTTTGTTTTACCTGAATAGGAATTGACTACAAAAAGTTTAATTTTATATTATTTGTTTCTTCTGAAAAGCGAAAATAAGATTTTAAAACGTCCTGTAGGAGATAAAGTCCACTTTATTAAAAATAAATAAACTGGCTTTGCAATATCCTACAGGAAATCTGTCCTGTCCATTACTCTGTCAATCCGTCATCGAGGAGGTGTTTGATAATTCATGATGTGTTCGGGTGGCGTTCGGATTGTTGTCCCTCAATCGAAAAAGGTTTGTGATGAATCATTAAAAAGTAGTATACATCGACGATTCAAATTTGTATAGGGAATTAACATCAGAGCCTAAGGATTTCATATTCACCTTCATCTTCATTTAAACGGCAAAAATATCAATACATTTTCATTTCAAGGTTTTTAGCTAACTTAGAAGTCCCCTCATAGACCTACCCTTCATAAATACAAATAAATAATTAATTACTTCAAAATGTATTATTTTAAAAGAAAATCTGTGAAATTAGGTAACGGATTTCGACACTTAAAATATGTTTAAGTATACTTTATATTTCTCCGACTGTAATTGTTAATAAAAACTTTCTAAAAACTGAGCCTGAGGGAAGTTAGGTCTAACAACCGTTTGTTCCGAACCATTTCATCCCCTAACTTTGCAGATTAACTTCCCCTTCGAGAAACGTACAACGGTCCTTTGTTGTTACAAGAAATCCAATTATTTAATTTGTTAACACCACAAGTAGAGTGTTGATTAGTATTTTTCCGAGCTTAACCCGGATTTACCTTTTTCAACACAATATCTAAATAGAACAAGTAACCAATATAAAAAAATTACCAAACTGCACTGTAGTAAAACATTTGTTGCTGTAAAGCTAGTTATAGTCAATACATTCATAACTACTTATGTTGATAATTCTATTCTTACCGTAAGTTTATGTCATTCAATGGCAACATAGTATTCCATCTTTCTTTATATTTGTAGTTTGTCTCTACATTTGTCTGTCTGTATAGAGCCGTTTGTGGCACAAATTATTTTAAGTTCAAACATTAGATATTAGTGTAAACTTTTACATAATTAGAAGTTATAATTTTATCAGTAATTGTATTTTGAAAACAGATTCTTAAACTTTTTGCAGCATTTATAGCAAAAGTGCAGAGTTCATTCATTTTCTAGCTAACTATAAAATTTGTTTTCTTTTCGTTTTCTAAATAAAGTATTTTTATACATTATTCTTGGTAACGTATACACAAACAAATATTATAAACAAAAATGTTTAAAATCAACCCCTGCCTAGAAATAGAAAATATAATGATAAAAGTAATTTTTTAATAAATATTTACAAATAATATAAGTAACGTTACATAGCCCATGGGTTAAAACAGCTGTTTCTCCCTCATAACCTTTTGTCTAAAAAGGTCTTTTATAAAATCATATGTGATCACTTATTTTATGGTAAATGGGTTAGGATAAAAATTTTGCACACGTTGTCCATTTTTTAAAAACGTTTTCCAGTATAATAGTAAAATTCATTATTTCCATTTAATTAATGAAATAATCTTTGACAAACATTAATAACACATCGAGTGTCATTCTTAAAAAGTTTAAACCTCGTTGTTTTATAAACGTAAACCCAACATAGTGCTGTTTTCAATCATAGACTCAAGTAATGCCGTTTTAAACCATATAATCAACTCGTTTGGAAATGCAAGAAGGTCAAGTCTGAAGAGACTACAAGAGACACAAAGCAGAAAACGTGAAAAGAGATTTCATCTCGTAAAGGGTATAACTAGTTATAAATCCACATAGTGCATCTTGGCACTATTATATTTGTGTTTTAAAGTAAAAATTGTGGGATAACCTAATATTGACCTCAAAATCAGACATCCTTTAGCTTACATCATCCTTAAAATAGTACTTCCGCTATTTGCTTGGTTACGAGACACCCTGTGTTATAATGAAGATTTCTCTTGACAACACGTTAATTGTTCTTGTCGCCCACAATTCACTCTGAAATTAAAACCTTGAAGGGCTCAAAACTAATTAAATTTTTGAGTAAGCTGTCTTGTTTTCAGGGCCGTGTACGGTATACAAAGGTCTGTAACTTGTAATTGGATTTATTGAAGGCAGCTGCGCAGCAAGTCCTATTAGGGGTAGAAGTTCATGACAGGTCTGAGAGGATTTGGTGGTTCACTGGAAAGTTTTTCCAACTGGAATTAGGAAGTTTATATCTTTTAATAGTCGAACAATGTTCAATCAATTCCTGTCGAACCAACGAACTTTAATCATACAGTCTGACGCGCTGATGCAGGATTTCCAAAGTAAAAAAGAAAGTTGAAGCCACCTTAATTTCTTTAATCTATTAAAATTTGTAACAATGCTTTTTGAAATAAATACATAAATGAAACGCTAATCACAATAGGCATATCCAAGTAAGAAGTTTTGTTGAATATATAATCAATAAGCATGGTAGCGAACTTAAAATAACGTTGGGAAAATGTAACTTATAACATATGTGAGCCTACAAAAAGAAGGGGCAACGGGGGTAGCAGGTTTTTAGTTGCCAATTTCGTAAAAACATCTCGGTATTTTTGCCAACTATTGTGACCGTTAAAATTACTTTTTGTAGGAATCCATGATGATTGGAAGCATCTTTTTAGAATCTTTGAAAACATTTGCTATTGCCACATCATTTGCGATCTCTGATCCACTAGGGCAGCAGTCCTTGCTATCTCAGATTCTTTAAGTGCACAGCTACTGCTAAAGCGGGCCGTCGAGTGCACTGTCCTTGTGATATCAGAATCCTTAAGTGCACAGATTTTGCTATCTCGGACGGTTAAGTGCACAGTCCTTGGGATCTGAGATTCGTTAAAGTGCACAGCTTTTGCAATTTTGGAACTTCAAGTACAGCCGGTAATTTCAGTACTTTGTCGTTCCTTAGTCCGTTAACGTGTACAAACTTTACAAATTGTTATGTATATATTTTTACCGTCACTGCTAAAAAAAAACGGGTTTTTATTTTCACCGAGTATTTATGGATTAACTTCTGTCTTGCTTTAAAATAAATTGATGACATCACACAAAAAACTACTGAACTCAAAGTCCTAATGTTATCCGAGGCTGTAACAACATTTCAGGGAGGAAAAACAACTGATAAAAAGGGAAAAATAATGCTAATTTTATTCTACAACTGGAACGTATAGCCCCTCGTCCCTAAAGCTTTCGTCGGTTTTATCTTTGTTTCATTAATACTCTGAGATCTGATAATGGTGTTTACTTGGAAATTCGCCCCTTTGCACCTTTTTTTTTGTTTGCATAGATGTTTCAAAATTTTAAAGAAATGAAAATAAATAAGTCTTTAATAATAAATAATACTTGAAAAACCTCTAAACACAAATATTTTTATTCTTATAAGATGTATATTTCGGTTCTCAAGTTATCATCCTCAGAGCCTTAACAATCATGACTGACTAATTTCATATGGTTTTCTGTTTATAACCAATCTTGTTTGTTATACTTCTCGTGTTTATGTACCTGGTAGCCAAAATGCCGGTCTACACCAGGTTAACATTTAAAAATTTCTAATTAGTAGTTTTTTAATTATATTTAATAATATGTAGCCACAGTATATTCTAAATAAGTATTGACAAGACTTTAATGTTACAAATTGAGAAAACATTGACGTATGTAAGAAATGATATAATAATTTCTAAATCTAATGCTTCATGAATAAAGTGTAATGGGCGTGATTTCTTATTAACCTTAATAAGTTACTAATCAAAGTCAACTCTTGTCAATTATGTAATTCCGGTAACGCGCCGACCAGTAAAGATGGAGATCTAGTAAAACCCTGTCTGCCTCGTCTTTCCTTTTCAAGTTCTGGGCGGACCTCTCTATGTGTACATCTGATTGTTTATATATATGTAGTACTTGCTTCCTATATTACGTTAAATAAAATCTATACACACATATATAATAAGGTACACGATATAATTATTTTCAGGTACTAAAGCATCATACAATTTTAAAGTAAAACAAGTAATATAAGGTTTTTTTGAAAGTCAATTGCTCCTTGAATTATTAGAGAAAAATGTTATCTTAGTTTCCTTTTATTTTATAATTGCAAATAATATAAATATGTGTTTACATATGTCAGAATAAAAGTATGAAGTGGCAAAATAGAAAGCGAATTCCCTTGCAATGTCCCATTTTACTCTCTATGTATGGTGTAGAACAAATATTTTGATTGTTACTATTTATACGCTTATTTCGTCGCTTGCATTGTGTTACAGTTTCTTTTAGCTCTTTTCGCAATAATCTTTTGTGAAGCAAGGTTTGATACGGTTTATCCAGTTTGTTTATTTTTTCCTTTCAAATATTTTTAATCATAGAGTATTATTTATGATAATATGTGGTAACTATGGCAACAAATTAACTATGTGATATGTAAGTTTCGACGACAACCAAATGGAGGCAAAAGAAAAATTCATATGTTATTGTTAGGTATGGGAAAGTTTACTCAGTGCCAAAACGTTAGACTTCGAAAATGAAGATACTCAGTTTGAATCCGACCTGCACTCCCCAAATTTTCATATTTTAATTAATGAATAAATATGTTAAAAAACTATATTAACATCAAACTTCATCTACTATAGGTTAGAAAAATATTTTTGCCCTTGATTGGATGAAGAAAAACGTATTTTATTAACAATAGTAAATTTGTACAAGATATATATCAGGATAGTGTGAGGTTGTTTTATGAATTGAAAAATACTTCAATTATTCTAAATATGTTTTTAAACATTGATAATAAGTTTTAAAGGTTATATTTTATATACTGGGATACCTTTCTCCCACTTGTTTGTAACTTACTCTTACAGTACCATTTGAATAATCATCTGCTGCGAAGGTGAGTTTATGTAAGGAAACATTGAAAACTGTAATCTCTACTTCCGGGTGTTTGTCACAAAAAGTCAATACACTGTCAGACTTTGGTAGTGTTGCTAGTGACTGGTCTGTCACTGCATTGTTATAGGTTTTGCTCCAACGCCTCCTCGTGGAATATCTAAAAGATACCGAAACAGAAGGAAACCTTTCGATGATTAGAACCGTCTTCAAAGGCGACTCTAATCGACGCGGGAGCAAATAGAAAACTGATTAAATTTTGTGCGGTGTCTGGAATACAGTTAGTTTCTATAATGAATGTTTTTGGTATTGACGGTACAGTTCTATTATAAAAACGAATTGTACATTTTGGAAATGTTTTGCCTTAAGGGGGAAAAGAATTGAACTCTTATTTTTATAATTTGTGTGCGCATTATACGTCAGAAAAGAACATAAGGTTCTCCTGGAAGGTGACAATTGTTAACAAGAGACGGGATATGCCTACTACAAGTGCCATCCTCAACACTCTGCCAAGGAATGTCACCGTCATTGTTTTCAAGATGAAAAGCTTACAGGGTATCTACAGAGCAACCTGCGCCGGATATTACTTGCGGATTCTCTGATCTACTTTTGGTAAAAGAAAGGAGAGGGAACGGCTTACCACCGGGGTATCTGAGGAGAATACAGTAAATAGACGGGGATGGCTGTACTGGCTTCGTCTAGTGACACAACAGCGAAGGACAGCAATGGATAGAAGATAAAGACGAATCATACGATGCCTTTATACGGCTACGGTATAATTTACATTTTGATTTAAAAATAAAAATCCTGCCAATAAGGTTCAAAGCACGGTAACTACATCAGGTCCTCAAAAACTGATTCCAGGTTTTACGAGACCGATAAAGGGACATTAAGGTAAATTGGAAGCTTTATTTGGATATAATTTTTCTCTATTTATTGGCCTATTTGAAGACAGTTCTTAGCAAACATATTTGTCCCTTTTTTGTAAAAGGATCTGCAAAAAGGTAATGCAAAATGAGAGATAAATTTTACAAAATTTGAGTGAATATAGATTCCGAGATACAATGTTTGCGCTGAACCAGCTTTGGCCCAGTAAAAGGAGATTTAGATTACATAAGATCTCTGAGTGGTCTATTTCCCGAGAGACGGCAGAAACCGACGAGGCAGGATCAGGTTGTATCTTTACCGTAAATTTACTTTTAATATA
>JBAIZL010000005.1:81581665-81586665 GCA_036971475.1 Prosapia bicincta
GCAGTTATGAAGAGGCGATGTATGCGCGCTCATAAATCCTGACGCCACAACTTTCAAGATGCACAATCCCCTCCCTTTTGCTGTAGCTGCAACGGTGAAACCAAAACGGCGGCTACGAATTTCTGTGGGTCGTATTTGCGACTATAAAGATCGGATTTTAGTTTCATATACTTTTTTTTATAAAAATCGCTCGTCATTAAAAATATCTTCAAAACTACAAAGTATAAAACACCTTATAATCAGAGAGATGCTATAACACACATTAAGTGTAAACAACAAATAGGCAGTATAGGATTTAAATGAAAAACAACAACAAACACATGTACGTTACACACAATGGTAAACAACCAAATATTTTAATAATAAAGAAATCCAGAGAGAAAACTAAACAAAAAGTAGAGGTAAAATAAACGACTATGAGATAGAAATGAAAAAAATACAATAAGAAATAAAATATGCAGAAAGACATCAAGTAAAAATAAAAGTATAAAAATAAGCACAGGTAAGAATGCAGAATTACACGCAGGTAGATAAACAACCTGGAAAAAGAATAACGAAGACATGGAGATAGGCCAATTTAATGACTAGTACATTGTAAGAGTTATAAAAAAACTAAAGGAAATTTATAGAGCCCAAAACTATAATTTAATACTCTGGGAGACAACATATAAACGCAAGTCATAAAATAAACTTAAGTAAAATAATGAGAAATTCATGTGTCACAAAAATAGCGAAATTACTAGGTTTATTAGTTTAATAGAAGCTCTTTTAAATATCTTGACCCAAATATCTATTGACTAATCATTTACTCCAACACAGGTATTTCAATCACCAAAGGCTTGAATATATTTAATTGAGTTTTATTTATTTAAAATCTCAGTTACGAGTTGACGAAATCTCCAGTCTGGATATAATAGCTTTTAGAAACGTGTGTACTAGAGGACTTAAAGGAGAGGTAGCGATCTAATTGCGGGAGATAAATCCAATACATCCCGCCTTGGTCTAGCTTAATCAATATGTCTGAGTAAATACCGAGTCAACGGTAACGTTTGCATTATTAATGCACGCAAGATGATGGAAAGCTTCCATAAGTCACGTGACAGGACTTAAGCCTGCCTTGACTGATTGCAGACATCTTTCAACTTAAATCCACAAGATTTAGTGCTACAACTTCCACATCCCTTACTCCTGAAACCAAACTAGCTAGAGGGGTTGGGGGTTGTATTTAATTATTTTGAATTGTTTATTAGAACGTTTTTATTTTTTCTTAAAACTCCATCAAATATTTTCATTTTAGATTTTAAACTAATTCAATTTGATCGATTCAAAAAAAATAGTTTTAAATTTTGATATTATATTTTGAGTCTGTCACATTTTTGATGAAGAAAAAAGACTGCGTTAAGGCAAAAGAACTTTTTTCGTCAATCCCATATAAAAATTTCTTTCTCAAAAATTTCTCTTTAGATTTACGAAGAATAATTTTAAAGGATCTATACTTTGGAGTCGGTTACGCTACTAACTTCTTTCGCCTTCACTTAGAGTTTACTTCGAAGTTATGTTTAATCATTTTTCAAATATAGAAGGTTAAATGTTAATCCAGATATAGGCTACCTATAGAAAAAACAAGTAGTGATAAATAATGAAATCATAAACCTAGTTATATTCTTGAAGTTTACGCCGCTCTATTTACTCGACCTAAATATGACAAAATGTCATATTTCAATATTAGTTTTTACTTAATAAAGGTATTACGTTGTATGTAAATTAAAAAATAGAAGTAAAATTGTATACACAATTGATATTTGATAAATAAGTACAATCGATATATAAATATAGAATACATATTAATAAAACTTTCTAAGACTAAAGCTCTCAACATCCTTAAGATCACCTGATGCTTTAAAATAAAGTTCAAAATTTATAGCAAAACCTTTTTGGACCGACACATACATACAATGACTCGTCAGTATAATTTTCAACAGATTAATAGCGTCAGTATTAATTTCAGGTTACGCTATGAGTCACCTTGAATTGTAACATATGATTCCATTTATCAGCTGTTTTTATGATGTAATATGTGTTGTATATAACTGTTTTATCACGTAATTTATGTTACATTTTGTATTGAACATTGTTAAGGAAAAAACTTGTTTTTAAATAGTTTTATTCAGTTAATAAATAAATTAACTTATTTAAGTTTTAACAAAACTCAATACAAATAATTCAATATAACGATAATAATAAACTATGTATTTTTAAAATAATTTGTTTTTTAAATTAAACATTCTAAGGTGCGTCAGATAATTTGAGGAACTTATTTTAACCCTAGAGGACTCGCGCGGGGTAATTATTCTCCCAGTGAGTTTTCAATAAAGATTATAAAACAGTTGCAAATCCTGAAATTGTTCCACCCCTTACATACCTTTTAATTGACTCGCCCTGTATCTATTTCTATCCATACATTAGGTAGTTTGACAGTTTTTGTTTACTTATAACGGTTTGAAGTTATTGTTGCATCAGCTGGGAAAGTTTTTACCCCGCGCGAGTCCTCACGTTACAATACTGATCCCTCTAAGTGACGTCTATATATAGTCGATATAGTCTATATAAATAACTATTTGTATTTTGCGATGTTTTTATAAGTGGAGTTCGTTTTTATTCGTATTATGCTAGGTTTTATAAGAGAAGTAAGTTTGTATTTTGCGAAGTTTTTATAAGTGAAGTGTATTTCTATTTGTATTTTGCGAGGTTTTTATAAGTGAAGATTATTTCAAATTGTGTTTTGCAAATTTTTTTCATTACTTTTGCAAGATTGCTGAGTTAATTTTACTGTTTCGAATTTTTTGAGGAATTTATCACTGAAGTTAGTTTTAATTTATAAATTTAATAATCGATTTCAAATTATTTACGTATATATTTTGTCGTGGCGATAATAGAGAACACAAATTTTATATTTGTAACTTTTCAAGAGAGAGAGACGCAAATGAAACTTCTTTTGAAGGAGTTAAAGCATTGTTTGGGGTTTTGTATATTTGTGGAGCAATGATGTCTTCGTACAAAATTCTAAAGGTATATGGACAACAGACAGAACTGGTTTGCATATAGTAACGTGTACAATGTCAACACACATAGGATACTATTTTCTCTTGCAAGTATTACGTTTTGATATATATTGTGTTTGTAAACTATTCTTGTTTTTAAAATATTTTGTTTTTATGATTATTGTGACAAAAAACGTTTATTTATCATATAAGCTATAGCCTTATATTTGGCAATATTACAAACAAACAATTTAACACAGATGTGTGCCCTAAGAACATAGACAACAAACAATAAATGTTGTACTAATTGTGGAAAAAGTGTTTGTAAAGACCATTTAGTTGAAGTATGTTAAGTGTATTTTGACGTATAAAGAAGGAAATAATTTTGCATGAGTTTGTTCATATCTTTTATAGTATAACAAAATATGTTTAAATAATTTTTTTATTTATAACAATAAATATTTTACTGATATTGACCTTTAAACTAGTTGGGGTAAAACATTACCCCGCGCGAGCTCTGGTGTAACGGGTATTAGCGCGAGTCCTCTAGGGTTAATTGAATTTTTCAAAACAATTTGTATTAAGTAAACATCTACATGCATTATATTATTATTAACTATAATAAGCAATATTGTTCATTAAATACATACCTCAAATGAAGATATAAATTATTAATTAAATATGTATACATTCACATTTTCGTTAAAAATTTGTAAAATTCATTGCTCTAATTTGATACATATAGTTAAAACTTTGGTCTTAAATGTTTATACATTTGGTATTATTTAACCTTTTATAAAAACAAATAATTAGGTAATTTCACATTATGCAAAATCAAATATTTTTCTCAGTTCCAAATTTCAGTATATGTATAAACGTTTTCACTTCTGTAAACAGCCTAAATTTTACAATCATTAAATATCTCAGCACCTATTGCTGGTTTATATTTCCTTTTGGGTATTTATCTCTCGACTAACGCATTTATTTTTTATCCTTACATCTTTTTCTACGGTCTGTCTTGCTTTCATTTACGCCTCCAGCAATGGATGCTTTTATTTCATATTCTATCCTTATTACAGTAAAAAATTAATTATTTAGTAGCAAGCAAAGAAAAATATACGTTTACAGAGAGATTTGACATAATGTCCTCTAAATTCATAACCATTATGTGAAAGAAAGATGAGAATTCAGTGAGGAAAGCCGTTAGTGTTACGTCTATCGTTAAACTCTCTCGCCTACTGTGCAACGTCAGCAGGCTGAGGTTATGTTTACTTTGGCGTCACTACCTCAGATAACCTTAACAGAGGAGCCACATAAATAACGTGCGGGCGCAGTGAACTAAAAACGAGCATTAAAATTCCGGCATCGGGTTACAATATTTCACTTCGAATTTTATAAATTTTCCGCTGATATATTGTCCACTTGGGACGAGGAATTGTGTAAAACGTTTAAAATAATATTTACCGCCGTCCTCTGGGTTCATTAATATACAATATTGCAGTGAACTATTATTGTTTATTTAAATTATTCATATTCCTAGAAATATCTGTTTCTCTATTTTGTGGTTCACATAAATCAAACGAGTATAAATATAGCATACTAGAATAGATAAGTATACTCCAAGCAATCGTTGCCGAAATCTTTTGGTCTGAATAAACAATTGTCTATTATATGTCTTCAAAATATTTGGAGCCACAGAAGTATAATTTTTAATAACTAAATAAAACCTCAAATAAACCTTTTTAATTATTCAAATCCTGATGTATATTTCGATTAAAATGCGATCATATTCAATGGAAACTACTACAAAACGTCTAAAAGAGTTTAACTACAAGAGCCTTATCACAGTTCCCTGAAGATGATTGATTTGAGATCGAAATGTACATCATGGTTTAAATAAGTGAAAACGTATATTTAAGGCTTAGGTTTTATTTATATATAATAAAAATTACATCTTAT
>JBAIZL010000005.1:81591665-81724165 GCA_036971475.1 Prosapia bicincta
GATTCGTTGGACTTGCTTTGACCAATGGGAAAACGTCATTTTGTTTCTCTTTGATCGTTTAACAATTAACTTGGAAAGGCCATTCTATAGAACCGAAATGTTTACTACGGTATGTAACTAAAATAATATACATTTTATAACTATCATGGTGAGAAATGGTTGTTTACGTTGTGTTTTTGAGATTGAGGCCTCAGAAATAAATATTTACAGTTTTTCGATACGGGTTCAACACTCACAGGAAATTTATTGTTTGAATATTGTGTATTGTATTCCCATTTAGGAATCAACTTTTTCAAATATATTTTGAGAAACATATTAGTTATAAATTTTCAAAATATGATCAAAGTTTAAACTGTAAGATAACTTTACACCCTGTTTTCCTATATCAAAATCATCGTCTAATAACTATTTTAATCTAAACATATTTAGGGATGTAAGTAATGCTAGTAGACTTTTTTAATATAGATGAGGATGACGTCTGAAGGTTACGAGTTCTATTTATGATTGCAAATTTATAGGAAGAGCTTTGTAAACGTCAGATTTGGATGATTCACAAAAAACAAAAACTTGTTGAACAAGCTACCTAAAATTTTAGAAACCAAGGAACAATAATTGTAAATTTGGAAGCTATTAAATTGAATTACTACTAAAAATAGTAAAACAAGTTTTATTGGAAAACTAACATTATATCTTTTAAATTCAAATAGACGTAATGGTGAGTAATTATTTTCTGAAACTCTTCCAAGTTTGCAAAGCAAATAAATACATGTTAAACCTTTACGTAAAATAGTACCCTTTTAGAGCAAACAAGCATATAAACAGAGATGGGTTTGATATGAGGTAAGAAAACTCGTATCGTACTTTCGGGATACGCGGAGTGCAAGCAATCAGTCAGCACTTGTGCAGATGTGGTCGTTCCATCACGCCTATCGATCCTTCCTTGCCTTGTAAGATATGCTGACCTGAGTTTACATACAAACCGCAAATAGACAGACAAAGCAAGTGTTCTACATATTTTTTAATATTGCATTCTTATTTGCAGACTTAGAAAACTGTTGTAATAAGTTAGTAAACAATTTTAAACGTGGCGGCCTAGTTACTAATTTATCTAATAAATAGTTAAATTTTAAGTTCGAACTGTGTTCTAGTCTGATAAGAAATCTGTCGGGTGCACGCAACAGTATTCTACCCGTTGTTCAGATGAGTGGGTGTGTTTGAGCAATAATTAAGTAAAAGTTACTGACAAACTGTTGCTATAATTATATTAACGAAATAATAGTATTTGACGCTAATACACCCCAAAATAGAATGTAGGATGCTAAGGCAAGGTTAGCTATGAAATCTAAAAGAGTTAGTGGGAAAGTTCACTTACTTGTAGACGGTAGTCTGTCACAACTATAACTGCTTGTAGTACTACGTTCGGCCGCAAGATGAGTAGAGACTGCGCTCCAATCGTAGTAAAAATGTAGATAAAAAATGAATTATAATAAAAATAATTGTTCCTCACTCACAATGTTGTATACACAAAAAATAGGAAATAGGAAAGGATTTACCCAACATTTCCCCCCACCGAAAACAGAATAAAGTTTTATCAATTAAATAGAAATATAACACACATTAAACAACAAAAAATAACACTTCTTGAACTAAAACAACTTGTGATATTAAAAATATTCTTTAGTCATGGTAAGGGAGAGGACTTATCTTGACGACTGGGCGTCGGAAAGTCCCTCGCGTGGTTCGTACTGATACGACCCGCACAACACAATCCTTTCCTGGAAATGTATCTTCAATTCTTCCCAGCTGCCAACGTAATGGTGGAGAGTCGCTATCTTGAAGGAGTACCAAGTCACCTTTAGACACGTTTAGTGATTCCGTTGTCCATTTACTACGCTGTTGGAGCGTGTGCAAATACTCAATCCTGTAACGTATCCAGAAATGTTGGACGGCCTTTGAAATTAGTTGCCAGCGACTTAGACGATTCATGGGTAATTCTTGAAGGTCATGTTCAGGTACTGCGGTCAGAGCAGAGCCGATGAGAAAGCGTGCGGGTGTTAAAACATCAAATTCGTTAGCGTCTGTGGATAACGGAGATAATGGCCTAGAATTTAAAATTGCCTCAATTTTTGCACATAGTGTTGATAATTCTTCAAAGGTGAGAGCTTGTCCCTTTAGCACTCTCTTGAGATGGTATTTTGTGGAACGTATTCCGGCCTCCCACAGACCTCCCAAGTGAGGACCGTCAGATGGGTTGAACTTCCAAGAGATTCCTTTAGAGCTGCAATGTTCAGTTATCCTAGCTTTATTTTCACGCTCTTCGAAGAACTTAAATATGCCTGTCAGGTACTTGTTACCTCCCACAAAGTTCGTTCCATTGTCGGAAAACATATAGTGGCAAAGACCTCGTCTACTGACAAATCTATCGAGTGCAGCCAAAAGTGCATCGGTTGAAAGATCCGAAACCACTTTCGGATGGACGGCTTTTGTAGATAGACACACAAACAAACATATAAATGCCTTAAATATCTTAGCATTTCGTCGTCTAGATTCCTTAATTAAAATAGGACCGCCGAAATCCACTCCAGTAGATATGAACGGTCGTCCTTGACTTGTTCGTGAGGGTGGAAGATCTCCCATACGAGGTTGTATGAACGTTGGCTTCATTTTATTAAAGGTGAGACATTTGGAGAGTGTGGACCTAATAGCACTGCGAATACTCAGAATCCAATACTTCTGTTGAATAAATGATTGTAGTGTGCGTGGTCCAACATGTAAATAAGATTTGTGATAATGCTCGATTAAAAGTGTAGTCAAGCGGCTTAACTTGGGTAGTAGAATAGGATGTCTAAAGTCTTGTGGCAAGGCAGCATTCCGAAGCCTACCCCCTACCCTAAGAAGACCACGATTTTTTCTAAAAAAGGGTTCAGTTTCCTAAGGGCATTTGATGTCTCGCCTCCACCTTTCAGTGAAATTAGATCTTCTTCAAAGTACCTTTTCTGTGTGTATTGAATCCAGAAATGTAGAGATGAACCTAACTCAGTATGAGATAATGAACTTTTAACTTTAGATTGTGTATGACAGTTTGTTATAAATCGTTTGCACCAGGCGGTTACTCTTATTAACCTGGTAAACGAAGACAATTTATCAATTAAATTAAAACTTGGTGTTTTGGTTTCAGTAACACAAATAGTATCAATATTCAACTTGATATCTGGTAATGCATTCGTACTTGAGCAAGGTGCGTACCGCAGCGGCCATTCCTTTATGGGTGATGTCATGAACAATGGGCCGAACCACCAAAGCGAATGAGCTATGAGTTGACTAGGGAACAGACCCCGAGAACTACGATCCGCTGGGTTTAGATTTGTTGACACATAATGCCAGCTGTTAGGATCTAATATCTCCAATATTTCTGTCACACGGTTAGCAACAAAGGTTTTGAGAAAATAAGGAGGCGTTTTTAGCCAATTAATCACCACCATTGAATCAGTAAATGCAAATATACCTTCTATTTGCAAAACTTCACTTAAACATTTTTTAAGATAATCAAACATTCTTGAAAGTAATAATGCTCCACAAAGTTCCAACCGAGGAATAGAAAGTGTTTTAAGAGGTGCCACTTTTGACTTCCCAATAATAAGATGAGACGTAGCTAGGTTGGTTATACAGTCAATCAAATAAATTACAGCACTGTATCCTTTTTCAAAAGCACCGGAAAATCCTACAAGGTTACATGGGCCTGACCCCGGAGACACTGTAAACCGGATTAATCTTATATTAGAAGGTGTAGTTCCGAAGCAAAGGTTGCCCATTCCTTTTGAATGTTTGGGGGAACTTCATCATCCCAACTAAGCCCAAGTGTCCAAAGTCTTTGAACCATGGTTTTGGCCAATATAATCACAGGAGATAGCCAACCGAGAGGATCAAATATGCGTGAGATATGGGATAAAATGGCACGTTTGTGTATATTAGGTTGATGGGAGTTATACTGTAAGAGAACATGTCTGATTTAGCAATCCATTGAAGACTTAAAATCTTGATGATGTGACTTCCATCTGAATCCAACGAAATAGGAACTTCCTTGTGTCCATCAGGTATAGCCTCAAGTAAGCCAGCGTAAGTGCTGCTCCATTTATGAAGACTGAATCCTCCCAATGCAAGAAGATTTATAAGTTGATTTTGTAAATCCAATGCTTCTTGAACATTTGCTGCGCCTGTCAGAATATCATCAATATAAATGTCCTCTTGAAGAACCTTGGCTGCAAGAGGGAACTTATCTCCTTCGTTTATAGCAAGTTGTTTCAATGTTCGCAAAGCCAAATAAGGAGCAGATGAAACACCATACGTAAGTGTGATGAGTTCAAATTCCTGGATCGGCTCGTTGGGGTTTTCCCGCCGGAGAATATGCTGATACTTTAGATCTTGTGAACGGACTAATATTTGCCTGTACAAATATCTTACAAATATCCGCGATTAAAACTACTGAATGTAAACGAAATTTTACCAAAACATCAGCAATATCATTTTGTAGCTTAGGTCCTGTCAACAGTATGTCATTTAGTGACCTATTATTTGTAGTCTTCATAGATGCATCGAACACTACACGAACCTTAGTGGATGAACTAGAATCTTTGATAACGCAGTGATGAGGTATGAAATAGGGTTGTTCTTGAGGCGAATTATTTGATACGAGACGCATGTGTGCAAGGTTAACATGTTCCTTCATAAAGGACTTACACTCTCTATACAGATTGGCATCACGCCCTAACCTTTTCTCCAGGTACTTGAACCTATTGGTTGCTTGGTCGCGTGACTGACCTAAGACATTACCACTTTCTCTTATTGGAAGAGGAACAACATAACGACCTTCCATATCACGATAGTGTATTTCCCTAAAACTCTCTTCACATTGGACATCATCTGGGTTGGGAGGTATCATATGAGGAACTTCCTTTATCTCCCAGAAACGTCTTAAACTTCTGTCAATACTACTTGGACTTGAAATAAGCAAGCATGATGAAGTGAGTGCAAGCTGAGGTTGCTTATCCTTCAACTTTCCTGTAATAACCCAACCAAAGATGCTATGAAGAGCGGAGGGGCAGCCATCCGTAGTACTGAGCTGTTGCCCATCATAGACCTCAGGAAATAAATCCGCAGCTATCAGAAAATCAATCTGAGAGGGTATGTGAAAACTGGGATCAGCCAAATATAGATGTTTGAACTGGGAGACGACGTGAGGGGGGATATGAACACTAGGCATATGAGCAGTGATTTTTGAAAGTACCACAGCCTCAGTATTTAGTTGAGGAGTTATGGAGTCTCGAGGCTTTAGTATACACGTGACAACTCCTTTAGTACCCTTGACCTCATTCTGGGCTAGGCCAGCTATAGGGAATGAAAATTTCCTTCGTACCAACCCAAAACGCTTTGCACAGGAAGATGTCATGAAGGAAGTTTGGGCACATGAGTCAATAATTGCTCTAACAGGTTGAAACAGGCCGTTTGAGTCCTTGACATGAATAACTGCAGTCCCTAGTATTACAGAGAATAATGCTGCTGTGAATCTTGAACTAAGCTAGTAGAGGTAGGGTTAGTAATTGAATCCTTTATCGGCTGAAGAGAAGGATTGGGTTGAGGTGATGCAACATGAACCAAAGTGCTGCATGAATCGTTCACAATGGGCTGAGTATATTCTAAATGAAGGTATGTGTGGTGTCGTTGGGCGCAAGTTAAACAATTTGTCTTGGACAGACAACGAGACACGCTATGTGTATTTTTCAGACAATTAAAACATAGTTTATTGGCTTTACCTAAATCTTTACGTTGATCAGGGCTCATACGTTGGAATTCAGGACATTTGAATATAGTATGAAGTAGTTTGCAGCATGGACAAAGTTTAGATGCATCAGTAGAGGAAGTGACCAAGACTCTATTTGAAAATGGAATAAGATTTTTAACATCGGACCCTCGCTTTGAAGATGTAACAGTTTTCAGAGCAGGGTTTCTATTAACTTGCTGGGTTTCTATGAGCTGGGTGTATATCGTTATCTTGAGATATTTCTAATATACGTGCATGGTTTTGTAAGAATTTCACTAAATCATCAAACTTAGGTATTTCGGAATCAATGTTCTGTAATTCAAACTGCTTGCATGTAGCAACTGGTAAATTTCTCAAAGCAATATACATAAACAAAAAATCAGCACTGGTCCGGAATACCCAGTGCCTTAAATGCTATAACCGGTTCATAAAACTTTCTTAAAAAATAATTTAAAGTCGAAGCTGACTCATTATGCTGTGGAGTACAACTAAAGAGTGTGTTTAATAAAGATATTCCTAGCACACGCTTGTTTTGTTATTTGTCTACTAAGGATTTCCAAACAATGCAATAATTCTTCTCTGATATAGGAAGGCAGCGAGCAATGCTCAACGCAGAACCAGAAAGTGCAGAGAGTAAATAGTGAAACTTTTCAATGTCACTAAGTGACGTATTTTCATGTATGAGAACGCGAAAATTATCGTAAAATGGAGTCCATTCGTTGTAAGATCCGTCAAACTTTGTCAAGGCAATTTCTGGTAAACGAGGCCTACTAGAAGTTTTATCCTTACTCCTACTGTCAACAGAGGATTGTTCCACAGAACTAATTCTATTATAGACTACTTGTATTTTAAAATACAACTCGTCAAAGGCTTCGGCTGTTTGAACGGTTTCGTATTGATTTTCGGGATCAATTTGTAATGGCGTTGTTATTATTTCCTCTTGAACGGCTTCAAATTGTGTATATGAGTCGCCTATATTATTATATCTAGCTTTAAATTGTTCTAACTTAGTTAAATCTGAAATTTCTTTAGAAAGATCATACAGAATTTGGATACGGCGATATAGCTTTTCTCTCCTAGCTATTAGTAATTTTAAATGATTTTCTAGTTTATTCATAATTATATACAATTTACAGCATAGAAAATATTAAAGTTGTCTTTAAATAATTCACTAAGTAGACTTGAACATTTAAAGCGAATAGGCCTAAGCTTTGCTATAATAGAATGCGGCTTTTGCCTAAACAAACATTGCAAAGATTAGATTATTAACTAACCTACAGTGGACTGTATTACTGATAAAATCAGACTGATAACGATAAAATCAAGTTTATGAAATGGAGTTATTGCAAACGCAATTCTAGTTATTTCTATAAAAAAGTCGATACGTTTGAAGTCACATCGATAAACTTATAGTTATTTCTATGTTACCCATAAATTTGTATACATATATATATATATATATATATATATATATATATATATATTAGGTGTATATATTTGAAAACTTGAAAACATAAACAGTAAAATCAAAAGACCCTTTTAACTGCTTGTGATTAACAAAACAAGGGTATTATTGCATTAGTATGCAAGGCAGGTTTCCATTTAAAGTGCATAAAACAAATAATTTGAAACACAAGTCGGGGATGATTATAAAGTACGATCCTGGAATACAAAATAGAGTATTAAATATGCTTTTATAAGATTAAGAGCAAATGTCTTGAATTCAATTCATAAAATGTAAAATTAAATACAAGAAACTAAAGTGTTTAGATTCTTGTTTAAAAATATATAAAAAATATTTATAAGAAATCAATTTTCATGTAGGACAGTATTTTAATATCTTAGGAGCAGTATTTGTTTAAATGGTTAATTTATTTCAATATGTTTAATTTGATAGTAGTAACCTACTCAATTTGTTTCAATTAAGAGTTTAGTAAACTTGTAATATATATGAAGCTTCAGTAGGTTTTTTTGTTTTGATATAGTATAAAAAAAACGTCGTACGTGTATTATATTAAATTATTAGATTAATTTACTGTATACATTATTTTATGGTAGGTTATATAATCTATTATATTAATCCAACCCAACCAAACCTAGCCTAGCTTAAGTTAACCCAACATTATATATAAGAAGGTATATATATATATATATATATATATATATATATATATATATATATATATATATATATTCTTGATATTTAACGTTATCCATTCTTCTTCCGTTGCACTGACTTTATGAAGTTAATATATTACTATTGTAAGTAATTTTATCCACCATTAAGTGCAATAATTTTACCTTGAGTGATGAGGCACCTTTCGGTCAATTGACCATTGTCGAATCACTGATGTTTTTCTGTTGTAGATGTTCGGTCTGTGAAATTGGTGTTTGTTGACGTTACGCGCACTTTTTCTTGATCTGTGTGTATGATGTTTTTATATAGCATGTCTTCTGTATATGTTGTTTGTAGATTCATTAAATTGTTGTGTATGTTTTTATAAATGTGGTATTTTTCTAGTGAGTTTAGTTCTATTGGGTTGTTATTTATTTCAAGTATGGTTAGGTTATTTTCGTAATTTGTTATTTCGTGTTTATGGGATATTAGGTGTGCTGCAACATTTGATACTTTAGAATTTTTGTTTTTGAATGCTCTATAATGTTCTTCAAATCTTATTTTAAATGTTCTGGTTGTTTTTCCTATGTAAAAAGCGTTACAGTTGTTGCATGTGATTTTGTAAATTCCTGATAGGTTATGTTTTTATGAATTTGTTTTGTGGTTTGTGTTATTAAGATATTTTATTATTTTGTTGTTTGGTTTGTAAGTTGGAGTGTAGTATTCTTTGTTGTATATATTTGTTATTTTTTCTATTTTGTTATTGGTGTATTTATATTTTTTTATTTAATATTTTAATATAATATATTAGAATATAATATATTCTTAATGAATCTACAAACAACATATACAGAAGACATACTATATAGAAACATCATACACACAGATCAAGAAAAAGTGCGCGTAACGTCAACAAACACCAACTTCACAGACCGAACATCTACAACAGAAAAACATCAGTGATTCGACAATGGTCAATTGACCGAAAGGTGCCTCTTCACTCAAGGTAAAATTATTGCACTTAATGGTGGATAAAATTACTTACAATAGTAATATATTAACTTCATATATATATATATATATATATATATATATATATATATATATATATATATAGCAACGGAGGTTATGAATAAGGGGTTTTTTAATTATTATACAATAAAACATGTTATATATATATATATATATATATATATATATATATATATAACATGTTATATATATATATATATATATATTTATATATATATATTAAAGATTACATATATTCATTTATAAGTATATAAATCACATCCTACTAATTTGAATAGGCACTATCTAACATTGTAACATCATATTTAGCACCGTGTAACCGCTAACCAGTAAGATTTTGAGTTTAGGAAGCCACGTAATAATATCAAAATAGACCATTCTCAACATTTGCTACGACTATAATACGCTATCGTAGACGCGGTCAACCTAATATTTTATGATGTAACATATGTTTAAATAAAGTTAAATCGATTGCAAATTTTTATTCAAAAGTCATTTAAAACTTATATGAATGCCATTTTGTATTATACATTTTCATTTATTTTCAAACACACAAATAAATTAACCCATAGAGAATCACATGACACCTGAACATATATTATGTATTTTATTAGGACAGAATAGGTCTATAGGTAGAGTATCATTGTCAGCGGTTTGAACGAAGACATCTATGCTCGGGCTTAATCTGTGTTCAGTTGAAGAAGAAAAATCGTTCGTAGTTCCAGGGAACGTAGTGGCGCAAACAATCAGTCAGGACTTGTGCAAATGCGATAGATTTATCACGACTATCGATCCAATCTTTCCGACTGAGGTATACTGACACAGCCTTTAGAGCAAATCGCAGAGAACGGCGTCCCACGTCAGGATGAAATGATTGGGAAAATGTCGTTAAAACATAATAACCAAGAATGGGTTACAGGGAAATGTAAGCAGTTACCTTAAACAATTCATCCTTTTGTTTCAATAATACATTTCATTTACAATTTGACTATGCAATAACAAGAACACAGTGGTATAATATAATACAATACAAATATTTGCAAAAACCCCAATACCACAAAAATAATAAAAGCTAACTAATATTACAATTTGTCTAAGATTAAACCCTTATATTACTTCCGTGACCATTTAGTCTAATTTGTAAGCTATTGTAATATAGATTGCAATTTTGTAATACAAGCCTCAGATGATGATATAGTTATCGAAATGTACATTAAATCTTGTGGTACTGGCGTTTTTAATAATATTTTTGTTATAATACAATTTGACTGAAAAATGTAAAATTGGTCTTATGTCTTTATTTATTAGAAAATCAAGAGAATATTTCATTGGTGTATATTTGATGCCTTCGACCCTTCCAGTTTCAATCTTTAGAGTCCTTGAGGTGTTCAGCTAGAATCCTTGACTATTCATCTAGAAGGGAAACGTGATTAAATACAAAATCCCAAAGGTTCCAAAATGTCGGCAAGTGGCACCTAGATTCCGCAGGTGAATTACAGTATTCTTTAAGTATTTTAAACAAAAGTAATAAACTAAATTGTGATTTTTAAAAAGCATTTCAATTTAAATAACGATTTTAGAACTGAAAATGCTTAAAAATAAAAGCAGGTAATGAGTTTATCTTTTTTAGAAAAGTTTCAATACACAATGGTTTCATTGTGATTCATTATTTAAATATAATAAAATTATTCATTGCAAAAAAACTCCAACGCTATAGAGAGCACAGTAATTATAATTTTTGAAACATTATAGGCCCTTGCTACAATTATTTACACAGTTAGAATCATCTAGAAGTTACAAAATATTTCTTTGCACGTTTCTGATGATGCTGACTGTGGTAGCAAAACGTGTAATGTAAGATTGTGTAAACATTTGTAGCAAGGGTTTATAATTCCCTTATATAAGGTATATTTCCTAATAAAGGGTCCTCATGAGAGAAAAAAAATAGAATAGTGAAATATGTTATGAAAATAGAAATAGAAAAACTGAATAAATTAAAATTTAAATCAGTAATTGGTTTGCATCATTTCAATATAAAATAAATTGAGTAGAGTAGGTTTGTTTAACATAACACGTAAACAACTCAGTTTGGAAGGGCAAGAAAAAGGATTCCCTTTGGTACATGATGTATCGCCTATTGAGTTCAGTGTAAAACAAGTTACTATGCTATAAGCATCTTATAATATATTTGTGCTTGATATTTTAAAGTTGTGCTACAATATGTCCTTGTGTAGGCCAGATTAGGGCGCCAAGAATATTAGTTTCCATATTTTTCCCAACAAAAATCGTAACTTAAATAATTAAAATATACTTCAACAGTTTTACCGAAACCCTGTAAAGAATAGATTGCAATAGATACATTTACAAGAACTGTTTTGTATAGCTCATCTAGAAAAAACGTTTAATAATTGACAGTAACATAAACTATCAATATATAAAGCAAATATTTTCAGCAATTGTCAAATGGTGATTGTTTATATGCTCATTTGATAATAATCAGCAAATATAATTGTTAAAAAGTAATTAATTGTGTTTATATTGCCATTAAAAGTAAATAGTAAACAATAAAATATTATGAGTAAACGTTATGAAATATAGAATATATAGAACCAAATGACTACCGTGCTACTGTACCGGGGTAATGAAATGCAATATTTAAAAGTAATATAAATTGTAAGAAGACGAAATAGTATTTCAGAGTATACAGAAGATATTAATAAAAATAATGTTTTGTTTTTTACTGATTCAATATAAATTATTAAAATAAATTAGTATAACAATGTTTATTAGAAAATAGGTACATAGAAACTAATTATTTGAATTCAACCTCTGACATATTAGTCCCTCCTATAAGTTATAATAGAAAATGACCAGGCTTCTTTCTCTACGCCGTTTAATGGCTTAGTGAATATACTAAGGACCTGGAACGTGTTTTTGGACCTAAAGTAGAAATATTCTTTGTATTCTGGAAATATTGGATCTTTTTATATTTCTCTGGAACACCCTAAAGATGACTTCGGGATGTGTCGAAATAAGATTATTGACTATAAAAGCTTTACAGGTTTGACATTGTGTCGAGTAATTTTATCGTGTTGGTAAGCCTAAACCCAAATATTAAATAATTATTATATGGTTATTGTATTTACATTAGCTAATTAAAATTCCACGCTGTGAACAATATAATTATCAAACCTCGTACCTAAAGTTGATATAAAATAATTGGAAACGGTCAAATCTGACCTCAAATCAATGATCCAGTGTTTTGTAATTGTATTATTTCCAGCGTTGGTTGGTCGTAGAGAAGTGGATTGATCGAGGTGAGTGACAGAACTTGGGTTTTTCATGTTTTAAGGAATGGCTATAACGACTGAACCAAGCATTTTGCGCGGTTTTGCCAGTGAGATTACGAGAACAAAGAAATAGAACCTAAGTACGAACGAGTGTACAACTTATAATTAAAAATGTCAGTTTAAAACGATAGGCATTCCGTTTATATTCTTTAAATATTCGATATGGATTGTGTACAACATTGTTAGAAATATTATCGAATTATATAATAATAAAAGATGTTTAAATAAAATTTGATATCATTCCACATTTTAAAATTAAGAATTATTTTGTTATTGGATTATATAATGTTTCTGCGAAGATAATAGATGTCGTAGAAGTTACCATAAAAGTAAGGTTTTCTATGATAACAACATTTTGTAATGTTGTATAATGTTTTGCAACGTATTAATGTTTAATAACCTTTTAAAAAGCCAATTCATTCACTAAATCAGGACAAACCCTATAATAAATAATACAAACACGCTTTAGAATATTGATTTGCTTAGGTAGGTTTCGGTTATGAAACAACCATCTTCAGAGGTGTATACGTATGAGGTACTAGCGCTTATTGTAATTAATACAACGTTAGTGGTAATACCGTTTATTTGTGTAGAAATTAATAAAAGGTACTCTACTGCGGAGAAATCTGAAAATTAGAATGAGCTAAGAAATTCTGAGTGACACATCAACTCTAAAACATATTGAAACAGAAACATTAAATACAATGAAGGCAGTAGAGTACAGTCATTGGCTAGAAAATTACAACCTATCAACAACTTGAGGAATGTAATTGGACACGTTGACACAATGAATGAACGATTGAGATACGGATGGTAAGGGACGTCAACATGAATGCATCATTTACTAAATGGTAAATGGTATGAATAGCGTATTTGAATAACATTTAATTATCTGCACAATGATATCCAGAGAGCGGTGGGAGCTGGACGTTGTAAAATTAATTACCACAGGAAGCTCCGGTTTCTGGCAGTTCTCGTTGTAATTAACATCTGGTTGCCAGCAACAACGGACCATTATCGTTGCCTCATGGCTACAAGGAAATGGAACAGCTTGTTTCTGTCTAAATGTAACCCTTTAAGCTTCCTAAATCACAGTTTGTAAATTGTTCTTTGATCTGTGCAAAACATAAAAATATATTTTAATAGTGAATTATTTTGCCTCATGTCTACAAGCGTGGGTTTCAAACAGAGAAAGATTTACAATTTATTAAACATAAACTGGGTTACAATATAATAGAATAAAGACTTTACGTATCTTTGCTTTACTTGTGATGATATGCTAGCACACTAGACGGAAGATATCGGCAACAGATGCATAAAAAACCCCTAACGGATTGCCTACGCTCAGAATACATATTTCCAATATTTCTCAAGTAAAACATGAATCTTAAAAATATTTTAACTTCCTTATATTAGTTCATACGCTCTTGTAAATGTCTTCTACAACTTTTAATCCTTCCTAAAATACGTTTTATTCATCCACTTGAGTTGAATTACATTTCATGTATCCACTTGAGATGAATTAAATATTTATAAACTTTCAGTGGATGAAAGTTCATGTTAGTAGTTTTTTCAAATATTAATTTCTTAAATAAATTTATTGAATTATTATAGTTTTATAAGGGAGTAAAACGTTTTACAAAAAGGCCAAGATATGCAATATAGACATTTCGCCCCATTAGGTTTAAAATTAGTGATAGCGTATGATCTCATAAAACAGCTGATTTAGTGTTAAAGGTTATGTGGTAGAACAGCTGTTTTAACAATATACGACGTCGATTTCATTATAGCTATATATCATGATGAAACAGAAGGCAGCGATCGATAACACCTGCACGGTTTATAAATAACTGCTTAAGCTCAAGGAATTCGAATATATCAGGCTACATTTCATCCAAAGATGAACCCATAGACTACTCGCAATCATTGTGAAGTAATACGTAGCAAACATATCTTTTAAAAAATTACAAAAAATGTTTTTGACAGTGTTTTTCATTTGTTAAATAAAACGGTTTTTTATTGTGGCTACAAGCTACAAACATAAATGTTTTAAATTGTACTTTAATTTGTTTCTGACAAATTGATTTAAAATTCTTCTAAGTCTTGTTAGTTATTTTAATAAAAAAAAACAATATTGAATAAATATATTATTTATTGTCATATTGCCGAACTCACGAATTTGTAAATTTCTGTAAATAAACGAAGAAGAAAGTTAAAACTAAAATCATTAATTCATTGTGGACCATCTCTTAAAGATTCACATGATAGACACACATACAGTCTTTATAGGTAAACGTCATATCGTTTACAGTATACAAACAAGTGTCTAGGATATTCAGGTGTTTTGTCTCGACATATTTATACACCTTTAGTTTCCTTTTTGGAGTTGGAAATTCGTTCGCAGTGAAGATGACCAGTCGTACGAAAAGTTGGCATGTAGCATTTCACTTCTCAAGTAGAGTTTTTCATCAGTGGGAGAAAACTACTCTGGGCGACTTCTCGATGACTAATGTCACCCCATTTGCCACAACCTCCCGCTGTGGTTGCAACCCCTAGGTCGTATATTATTTGAGAGCATTCGGAACAGAGGCGAAAACTGGTAAAAACAATTTTAAAGGAACCTCAAACACACTGTTTCAGCAAGCACATTCGTATGAGGAATGTTACACATTTGTTTACTAATGCTGAGACTAAGCATTTTTATAAAATGTAAAAGTAGAACAGGCGTAATACGATTTTATTATATAGTGATGTTCAAGTATTTTTTTAACAATATTTTTTCATGTAACAAATTTATTAGATTTTTATTGATATAAAAAGAATGGTATGAAATAAACCAAGTGTTGCTGGACTTGATTAATTGTAATACTTTGAAGCCGTTACCTATCGCTCACGACAATGTGAAAACAGGGTGTGTTGCTTTTGGGGTTGGGCTTTAGGGAATTATTCGTCAACCATTTTACGTGGGAATTTTGAAGAGCTGCGTTGTGTCCTTCAAATAAAGCTTTGAAATAGAGTTATTCTAACCTTCTCAATACGTCCCATCTAACAACTGCTGATTATAATAAATTCAGATAGTCGTTACCAAATGGGACTGGCACAGACCAATCGGCATCACGAATTGTCAGATGAAAAACTTAGAAACACATAACAAATATAAATATCGTTAAAAAAATACGAAACTCTAGACAATGACAAGAATATGCGGGAAACAGAAATTGTCTAAAACCACAATATATTATAAAATGATTTGCAGTTTAATATTTATGTATGATTTAAACAATATCTGCATCTGATGCAATATTGTAGCTGCAATGTCTGGAACTGATTGCCGAATCAGGCAGTGATCCGATAGTCGTATCAGTTATTGACATATCCGGCAATGTGGCGATGTTTGAAAAGAGCCAAAAAAAGAAGCAGAGATGTTGTATGTGGATGTGAATGAATGGTGGATAGAAATCTCTCTATAGGAGTGGCATTGTGGCCTCCTAATACGAAACTAAAGTATAAGAACACAACAAACATTTAAATAAATTGGTTTTTAGCTGAATGGTTATTTATAAATAAATATGCACACACACTCACAACGACTATCTCTCTCGTTCACACACATACACGCATACCTACACATAAATACACACACGCACACATACACACACACACACACACAGACACACAGATCTAAGAAGATATAGCCTCGCTTAACGACGTGTCAGGTAATACTGTCTACCATAACTGTGCTGCTTACCTTACACCTTTACTAATAAAGTATCAATAAGGTTGGCTCAACTTCTGAAAACCGGACACAAATTAACTTTCTTCTGAAGGGACAAATTTTGTAAATTTACAAAATATATTAATTTTATGATAGTATATACTCTTGTGTTTTTATTTTACTTTTTTTTATAATGTAATTTTTTAATTATTGCAACAGTATACAGATTTGCATCTATATATTTTAACGTCCCAAACGTCTCTCTGTACTAGGTAAATCTATCTTGTTGAGAAACAGTGTTATACCGGGTAATACAAAATCAGCCCCAACATTCCGTCGATAAAGCATAAAAACTTTGAAAATCTAATTATGTAAGAACACATAAAAACCCTGTAAAAAGCAAAATAACCCCGTGTGGTTTAGTCCCTAATTGTTTAACAGCCGTCCCTTTATATATTCTTACGAATATTTTTACATAAGTTTATTATTAGTGAGTAACAATTTGTAAATCGTGAATTATTTTCCAGTATTTTTCCTCTGGTCCGATATTGTATCTTGTACAGTGAACACGTATTTCTAATCATTGGTTATTAGTAACAATTGTCGGTTTTTGAAACTATATTTCAAAAATATTCCAAAAACATTTCGTACCTTCCTACAGCGACAGTAATTAGACTATGGTATAAAAATTTCTAATTTTGTTGAACTTTACAATTCTATTCATTAGAATCGACTTAGTCAAAGATAAACGTTTCTCTTTCGATTACGGAAGAACAGTTTCCCTCAATTTACGATGTTTCAATTGTGCAAAAGTATTAGACTAAAATGCTGACCCATAAGGGATGCAAATTGTAGGACTGTGCTCGTGAGGCTTAATTGTCCATTGCTGCGTCTAAATGCAACGGGACATTGGCGCTGCGACCATTATTGCCAGCACAGCTCAGGTCACGCGCAGGCGACATTGTAATATAACATCTGGTTGCTAAGTAACCTCTCTCGTCATTTATTGGCGTTGAGGTGCTATTGTTCAGACCAACTTTGTGTAATATTTTGTGTGGTGGATTTTATGTTACTTTTTGGGCATTTGTTCTCTGTCTTTTTCATAACATTATTTTCTCTTCTACTTTATGTATTTCTCTTTTAGTGTTTGTTTTAGAAATTGTTATGGATAAATGTTTAATGCGGTTATTCTTCTGTTATATTTTGTACGTTTTTTTTTTTATTTACAGATCGTAATTCTCTTTCATCAACTACTCTTTTCCTTCGCAATAAAATATGAATTTTTACATGTACAAAGTGGAGTATGACCTCGTTAGAAACGTGTCTGTATTTTGACACAGTTAAAACGTATTTCTAATCATTGGTTATTAGTAACAATTGTCGGTTTTTGAAACTATATTTCAAAAATATTCCAAAAACATTTCGTACCTTCCTACAGCGACAGTAATTAGACTATAGTATAAAAACTTCTAATTTTGTTGAACATTACAATTCTATTCATTAGTCATAGATAAACGTTACTCGTTCGATTAGGGAAGAAACGTTTCCCTTACTTTACGATTTTTCAATTGTACAAAAGTATTAGACTAAAATGCTGACCATTAAGGATGCAAATTGTAGGACGGTTCTCGTGAGGTTTAATTGTCCATTGCTGCGTCTAAATGCAACGGGACATTGGCAATGCGATCATTATTGCCAGCACAGCTCAGGTCACGCGCAGGCGTCATTGTCATTAACATTTGGTTGCTAAGTAACCTCTCATGTCATTTATTGGCGTTGAGTTGTCATTGTTCAGTCCAACTTTGTGTAATACTTTCTCTGGTGGATTTTATGTTTCATTTTTTCCATTTTTTTAATGTCGTTTCATATAATTTATTTTCTATTCTCCCTTATGTATTTCTCTTTTAGTGTTTTATTTTCTCATTTTTATAGTTAAATGTTTATTGCAGTTATTTCTCTACTATATTTGTTCGTTTTATGTTTGTTTACAGATCTTAAATCTCTTTCAAAACTATTCTTTTTCTTCTCAATAAAACATGCAGTCTCTACATGCTAGAAGTAGAGTATGACCTCGTTAGAAACGTGTCTGTATTTTGCAAACATGGTTGAGTTCCATACAATGTGCTCGTTGAACACTGACCAGTAAACATATGATGTTTGATATCCTTAAGCTAAAAACATAGAGGGGAAATATTATATATTTCCTCAAAAACCTTGAGTTTGCACTAAAAGCCTTATTTATGTTTATATAGGGTAGAACAGTTATGTAAGTTATTTAGCTAGCTTTATTGGTTTTCGCGTTAAATGTGAAGTAGCTCCCCAAAACGCATTTCTGTTAAGCAACTATATTACTACCAAATCCTTCGGCATCTCGTGGTTACATGAAGCAAATGATGAATGTTATATATCAAAGGGTATACGATATTTATTTAATCGCGTTTGCTACGTCATGCCCCACACAAACTAGGCATTACTATTCAAATAACATTACAAAAATCTATTGTAACCATATGTGCAATCAATGGTATGGGAAAGGATTGCATTTTTCTGTACGACGCATCTGTGAACAGAGTGACCTATGCCATCTGTGACTACTTGCGACCATAACAATTTAACATACATCGTTTGACAGACTTGTTGTGCAATACACATAGCAATGTACGTTAATCGGAAAAAAAACAATTCCGTCTTACCAGGTTTTTGTCTGTTGAGGTCGTCGCACCTCGAGGGAAATCTGGAAACAGATAATGAGAAATGTCCCACTCCTGGCGGAAAAAAAGTTGAACGAGATTATAGTTTTACCGTCTGTAATAGTTTTCAACCATCTGAGCTGCATTTAAAGCATCTAAAGTGAATATAAATGCCTGACCGTTTTTTCTGATACAATATTTATTTTATCATATACATGTAGAATACACTATATTTCATGCAATATTTTATTCAAACCATTTTCTTATATCTCGTATATTTTACACAACGTTTATCCTAAAAGAGAGAAGCATTATCATATCTTCGTTATGCTATTTGAAGTTCTACAAACAAATATATATTATGAGATAGGTCCTAAAATCTTTATTTACTCAAATAATAAATAATTTTAGACATACTTTGTCTTTATCTTTAACAAAATATTAATTTTTATGAATAATATAAAGAGAATAAGATATTGCCTTTGTAATTCCGACTAACACAACGAACTAAGTCTTTTTAATATATTTAATAACTTCATCCCCTGCCAAAGGGCTGCGTAACAGGACTGGGGATTGCTTTTAGCCTCGTTGCTGGGATTTGTTCGTTCCCTTCACTTGGCTGCTAGCCGTTCGTCCACGAGTAGGAATACATTACTAAGGCACTGTAAGTATTTCTTCCCTCGGGAAGGAGGAACAACGAGATAATATCGAAGTTAGCCAGTACCTTAGGATGATATAGAGGCACAAACATAATGACTACATCATAAAGCTCAACGCTCGCTACACAAGCGATGACAACTGATACAACTCCAACAAAACTAATTTATACGTTGTAACTAAATAGTTTTTTTATATCGACTTAATACAGATTTCTCTTACATTTTATTAAAAACATTTTGGGGAGTTTTTTAAAAAATACTAGGTTTCTATAAATGGGCGTCATAAGACTTTGAAAATTCCTTCTACATTTTAGTTAAATTTATACTAATACAAATTACGCTTTTCTTATTCAAAATATTTTTGTAATTTTTATTAAAAAGGAGCAACAAAAAAACTTTATCTTGTATACCTACCATTCATTACAAAAAACATCTCCTGCGAATGGCTTTATGTTTACGCGTAGAAATATTTCTCTCTAATATTTACAAAACTACCTAAACCTTGCAAGTAAATGTTGCAATGATACAACGAAAATACGATACAATAATATACACACACCAAACCTCAAAGTAGAAATTTATTACTAATTTCGTAAAATATCAAGCATTTAAGGACAGTAAATATCTATATATAATGTATCCTATTATATAAAACGTCTGTGAATCGTTAAAATCTTACGTCCAATAAAAATAAATATCACGTCAGTGTATCCATTTACTTGAATATAATTTTTTGTTTTAAATTTCAGTTTATTTAGAATGTGAAGAGAAACGTCAAACGGAAGGAGCGTTTATAGAAACAGCGCAAAATTATTAGAAAATATTTTCATATTTGGATAAAAATGTTTTCACAATAGTGTCTCATATCTAGACATAACGTTTTGCCGTTTGTTTACGATGTGCAATCTTTTTGTTCAACCCAAAGATTATAAAAACACAGTTTAGTTTCGTTATAAGGATATTATGCTTCCAGGGTCCAATTGCATATGTTTAAACATTTCCGGTTTAAATGCTTTATTCAGAGCTGTACAGTCTCTACCATAGCTACGACTTCGTTAAACAAGTTACCCTTATTGCAGGCGTTATGCAAGTGTAATCAGTTATGTTTTCACCCCTAACACGCCTCATCATGAAGACGATTCTAATCATCGGAAACAAAACTTCTCTCTGCACAGTCTCCTTTTGTCTCGTATCTTTATGATTTCTCACGAGGGAGGGTGAGCTGGGGCAAAGCATATTCGAATCCAGTAAATATCCGTTCATAGACCAAAGTAGCTTAATATTGCCCTAGTCGACGAATGTAATGCCATTTGAAAATGCACTCAACTTTACCCGAAAGATAGATTAACTTTGCATAGGTATTATTTTGAGAGATTTAACTATCTATTAAAATTTCTATCTTGGATTCATCATTTATGGTCTGAAATGTTTTTAGTTCGGATAATAAATATGAAACGTATTTGCGCAAACAGCATTGTTGCAAATTTCTCTAATTTTAATGTTACATTATTTTATTTCAAAATAGGCTTTGATTTTTTATCTCTTATTATCTGAAATAATAATTGAGGTTAAAATACTAATAATAAATAACAAAGAAACACCTCTAGCTACAAATATGTTTATTACAACCTGTACATATCGGTTACCAAGTTACTATCCTCAGACGTTTGCCAGACAGTATTACTAACAATACTAAATCTACTTAGGTTAGAATTAAAACATTTGCAGGTAGAGGCTCAAGAATAACTTTTATTACTTTTAGTGATTTACAGCTGTAAAAGTCGCGCAGGTGTTTTAATGGTTACATTAGAAAACAAAGTAATTAAATTGCGAAAAAACTTAACGCAATTTATAAGCATAATACCATGCCTGAGATGGATTAACTGATAAAAAAGGAAATAAATGTATTTTCTTTCTACAACTTTAAAATATTTCATCTCGTCTCTAAACCGTCATCTTCATTTTATCTTTGTTCCATTACAACTTTGAAATCTGATGATGCTGTAATGATGTCTTTCAAAAATCTTCTCTTACAATGTCTATCAGAATATTGAATTTTTTAAAATAATATAAGACACACGCATACAAATAATACATATGATTTTGAATTTATTGTATAAAATTATTTAAGAAATTTTATACAGAGCACAGTAGCATAATTATGACAAATAAATACCAATAACCCTTGCTACAAATATTTAAACACCCTTGATGGACTTTCCGACAACACAGTTAGCATCATCAGATGGTTACAAACATTTTGGGGTTAACGATTCTGGAATTTTAGGTGTGCTGTTTCTTTTTAGTCCCAGAATGTTTGTAACCTATTGACGATGCTAACTGTGTTGGCGAAATGTACATCAAGGGTGATTAAATATTCGTAGCAAGGGTAATTTCTATTTATTTAACCTTATTTGTGTTTACTTTGACTTTTAATTTATTTTCAACAAACTCAATTATAAATATCCTGTATTAGCGTCGTAAATTATTATGAAGCATAATAAAATGTAAACATTAGTATGATCTCATATAAACATGAGAAAAGAGATGTGCTCTAGAAACTTGTCTTTGGTGGTAAAAATATTATTTTGATAGATATTTTTGAACTATTTATTGCGTCTATGATATTTATATTTTGGTAACTATATTGTTTTCTTTTCACTGACAAGTTTTTAAACTAACTAAAGTTGAGTAAAACTTTAAAGATGATGTTTAAAAAACACTAAATTGTAAACTTTTTAAAATAAAAATACAACTGCTCCTATGAAATTTGGCAATAATATTTCAAACATTGCTACGAGATCTTAAAGCAATGAAACAAAGGTAAAACGAACGAAAAAGCTCAATTTATTTTTAACTCCGGAATAAAATTAACATCACTTTTCCTTTTTTATCAGTTGCCTTTTCTTCCCTGACATGCTGTTAGATTTTCAGATAGCGTTAAAATTACGGCTCGTCTGGCAGTTTGTTTTCTGACGTCATCGATACAAGTAGAGCAAGAACTGCGCCTAACTGTAAAACCCCTAAACCAGATGAACTTATAGGAAAGATTGTTTAACAAAATTTGGCTTTTGTTATCCAGGGTACTTTTTCAAATGGCAGCCATTTGCGCCAAACGTGTTTCCAACTCAATAGTTTACGTATCTACTAATTGAGCAATCTTCAACCATTAAAAGTTATAAACGTAATAGTTACAGATGCAAGAACTGTCCAGTGAACCCTCAAATCCTCACAAACCTGCCATAGAGTGCCCTAATGGGATCTGTGCAGCTGCTTCCAATAATTATGTATACAGTTAGTAGACCAAATACTCTACCTCTAAAACACTGGGCTGCAAACGAAGCCATTCAAATCGTTTAAATAGTTCTGAGCCTTTGAACGTTTTAAGGTCAGGGTTAATTTTACATGCCAAGAACATTCAACCTAATGTCAAAAGAAACCTCAATTAAATATGAGTACCTCATAAGATTTACTGGCAAGTGTTACTTTTTGTTTCAACTCAAATCACCTTCAATGGACAAAGTCACCTAATCCCTAACTGATGTTCCATGCTTTCATAATGTTTTCTTACTTCACATTGAGTATATTTCAAACTTAATCCTAACTTCTCCGATATTTGACTATAGAATTTTCTGCCTGATGACCTTTTGTTCTCTTTATTTCTCATGACGTTTGATCTATACGATTCCACAATTTTACAGTACTTTTTCACATCAGTAAAATGAATTCTTCTCGTATTATCCAAGTCTATAGACGCTTTATCTGTCATCCCATCAGGTAATTACATTATAGATTGTAATGACCTGTTTTATTTCATTATATTATTATTGTCTACATTTTTACTAAAACAATCAGTATCGGAATTCAGTTTTATGTTTATATATTTGAATGGTGATACGGAGTAGTCCTATATAACTGTTTTGACTACCACAGGTACCTGTTTCTAGCATTGCCACATTAATGTTTTTGACGAGTTTCGGAGATCCTCCATCAGACAGAAGCTTATGAGCCGCAAGGGTCTCTATACGCTTATCCTATACTTTAAAGACTTAGAAGAGGTGTGACTAGACAACGCGTCCAAATATTACTTTTGTGAATGTAAGAATACTTTTCTACACTTAATGTTGGAACCTAAACAGCAAGTTGGATCTAATTTTTAGGTCAGTATTCACAGGCTCTGAACGTGCTTCATTGATTTACGACTCGAATTAAAGATCGAAATGATTCGTATTGACACTTTGCCGTGAGGTATTAAACTCACCAGAATTCATTACAAATGATGAATGGCGTCAGCACCTGCTTTGCAGTTTGAAAATTTCCTGACTGTGTCGAACGATATTATTAATTAAAACTTGTTTAAAACAATGTGTCAATCACTGAAGGCAAACCTGAAGCTAGCCTTACGCATTAAGCGCTTAAAGCTTAATTTTTAAATACAAATAGAATTACAGACGAATGGTTTGCCATTTACATTTTTATAAGAATGTATTTTAAAATGAATTTACACACATTCGTGTTCAAAGTCAGTAAAGTTTCGTCAAAAGCGTAACTTTTGTTTTTACTAACATTTGGTATAAAAGTCCTAGTTCTCAAACACAGTTTGTTATAATTGTCACAGTTCTCTAACATTAAGGAACTAAAATTCTTTGTGAATTTGGTGAATTTCATGGTTATTTAAAAAACACAATTAGGATATATTCCTAAACTTTAAAGTAATAATACACGAATATTTATAAAACAATAAATATTTACCAGAGGTATAATCAAATACTCTAAGTTGTTTTCCACGGGTATACAGCCATAGATTGACACTCATTTCTTTACATTCCCAAAATAATATCATGAACAAACTCTATTGATCCGATTCAATAAACCCGTTCCTACGGCGTTCAGTGTTTGCCCAGAGTACGTGACTCAACCGCTGACTGGGGAGATCACGGCTTTTGATTTCAATCTGTTTACCCTGAGATTGTTAATTCACGTTTCCCTTTTATTTCTCGCTTAGTTACAATGGAAAAATAACGATATTTGAATAAAGTTGCTGCACGAATTTGTCCTCCACCTCAAACGAACCAGTAATAATAATCTGACGTCAATTATCCGAATGACGTCACATTTTATAGGTGAAAACTTCTAAATGTAAATTTTTGTCTCACTATTTTATAACAAACTGAACAGATTTTATGATATATAACACTTAAACACCCTCTTAATAAAATGAATTACTATTTAACGTATGCGCATTTCGGATACAAAGCAATCATTCTCAACAGAATCTAAACGAGTTAATATTGTCAGTAAGTAAGAGAAAGAGAGGCTCCTAGGATAATGGTAAAGAAAGCATCTGTCGCTCGACAATAGCTTTAGATAGGGCATGCATGAATAAGGTCTGTTCTATTTGGACTGGTACTAAGTAACACTAGGATTGTTAGGTGATTTACTGACCCTCCCCAAACCACCTGACCAATTCCCCTATTAGGCTTAACAATTCCAATAAATGCACAACCTAATTTGAATAGTGTATTAAAGCGTACACTATATATATATATATATATATATATATATATATATATATTGGTATTATCAATTTGGTACCATAATATATGAAGAGATTAGTTTTATGTATTGACTGTGGGTTTTAGACGTGGGCGCTGATATTCTTCCACCCAACTCAAGTGGGAGTTACTAATTAAATATCCCCATAGTCAATAGATGCTCCAACAACATTTCCAAATTGCATTTATAGACTAGATTGTGTTTACTAGGTTATGGAATAGGTATAATTATTGCTTCACGAATCTACTATAGTAGAGGCTCGCAGCTGTAACGGGGAGATTCTGCCTAACTTTTAAAGTGAATGAATAAACATAACCTGTGCTATAACATGCTAAGTAGAAATAGACATGATATATTATTTTACATTACTGTTTTTTTACCATAATTATTTTTTTATTAGTTCACAATCTTTCTGTATATACTTTGTACAATTTATCGAACCTAATTAAATTACTTATTAATCATCCACTCAAGTAAAAATACATTTTTTATAATGTCTAGTTGATGACATTGATTTTATTACGGTTTTCCAAATATTATTCATTAAATAAAATCGTTTAATTATGTTTAATATTAAGTGGGAAAAACGTTTCACAAAAGGGCAACATTTGCAATGTTGTTAAATCGCCCAATTTAGAATAAAATAAGAAATAACAATTGATTTCTTAAAACAGTTGATATTGCGATATCGGTTTTGAGGTACTTTATTTGTATTAAATGTAATACTTTATTAAAAAACTCTACAAAACATTTTTTTCTTTACCGCACGTTAGAATTTACATTGCGTTTTATATTGTTTGTTTCTATTTTAAAATGGTTTGATTATATTAAAGTGGAGCTGTGCATGGAGAATTCGTAAAATATTTGTTTTCTTACATTAACCTATCATTATTTTTACAAACCACCTCAAGCAGTTTAAACAAGTTTAGAAGAGAATTTAAGGATTGGAGCTCAATGCATTTTACCAGCGTATGAGATAACACCCCTAAAATGTCTTTGATTTTTTAACTTTGGATAATTGATAAGTATACCTGTGATGCTCAATCCGAAAATGATCTAGTTTTGTTTGTTACAACGTGTTCAAATATCTAATTTCAAAATTTTCTCAATGTCGATAAATATGGAAACCATTATTTAAGTTTTGTCTTAAGAATTATATTTACATATAATATGGAATATTATATGAAAACTAAAGTTTCTATAAAAGGTTATTAGATCAATTTAATCTTAAAAAAGTATAAAAGAGATTAAAAAAAGCAAAAATTTTACTTATTTTTTTTTACTTTTTCATCTCTACGCTTGTATATACAAGTAATATGAAACACCCATAGTATCATCTACTTCGTGGTTTATTAGGGGCGTTAGATTCGGAAAATGTGTCCCATTATCAGCTCTGATAGCAAACCCGGTTACCTACGACCTGAGTTATGAATGGGATAGATCTTCCGAAAAATATCGTCTTCATTAAACCTGAAAGATAGTCCTACTATAAGATAATGTAACTAATGTTACTTCAGTGTCTGTGTGTTTAACCCGGCAGACGTCGCGTCACGGTATTTTCCACCGGGCCTTCACCATTTTCTTAATGTCTGGAACTGCCGATTTTTGTAAGCTTCCACCCCTAAGTACCTTCAAATAGATTTGTCCACTGTCGAATGCTTGTATTTTTGCTACCAACGAGTGTGTTAGTTAGCAGCCTAAAGAAAAGCCAGTGTTTAAACCACCGTGCGCGACCCCTCGCATAGGCTAAAGTGTGACAAAATTTATAATTTCGCTTTTTTTTATTGATCGTTTAGTGCATTGAGTGTTATATTTTTTGTGTTACTACGCAATATGAATCGATCACAGGAAGAAAGGTTTGCTAGAGTGTTAGATCGCGTGGAAAGGGAAGAAAGGCGTGAGGAAGAAATGATTGAAAATCCTGGTAGTGTTAGAAGACAACTTTTCCGTGGGAAGAAACATTGAAGAGATGCTGGGCCTACAGCCGCAGGGGCGAAATATTGGAGAAGATGCACGTGAAGGACGATTCATCTGCAGGCAACACACTGTACCTTCTTGTCAAGACTGTGCTACCCAAGGGCATCAATCGGATGAAGAACTGAAAGGAATTTCATTGCTATAACCGTCAGGTGCTTAGACATATTGTATGTAATTTTTGTTTAAAATCATAAATTTTTACGGTTTAATTGCATCACTATAATTGTAATAATATGATAAATGTACTTAAACCTTCAACACATTTTGATTAAAAATTGGTTCTTTTATTTTACAGCTATTGTAAACATCCATTACATTTACTTATTCTTAAATTAGTTTTCTTTCAGAATATATTTTTAAACATATGTTTTTAAACATAAGCCTTTGTGAAAGAATCCTTATGTTACGACAACTTATCTAAAGTCTTGGATTTTTGTTTCAAAAAATAATTTTGTTAAATTTTAAATATTATTTAAAATTACTTAATACATTCATGTCACAATTAAAACCAATATACCTTAAGTAAATACATTATACCTAATTAAAGTGTTTGTATATTAAAATAAAATATCGTTAAGTAATTTTTTTAAAAATAAAATGACCTGATTGAGTGTGTGACCTCTTACGTTTTATTTTTTACACATTCTGCCGGGTTGAGTATAAACCAATAGCTGTCTTTAAGAACGTACTCAAATACTAGAAGATACCTATTGTTTTTGCAACATGTGACAGTAGTATGATAAGAGGTCTCATGATGCAATGACCGTGTTATGAAAGCTATGGGGAAATTGTACGTTTCTTGTGAGAACAAAAAAAGTCTCTTATTACTAACTGTATAAACATAATAAATACCATACAATGTTTGAGAACATGTCAGGGACTGTGTAAGACAAAGGAGGAATTAAATAGACATTAACAAGTGCTTGCTTTTATAATAGTCGATAGATGCTTCGACGACACTGTCTGTGACACTGCGCTGCATTCATTCCCAAACTAGGAGTCTCCAGACTACAGCTGTTTCTATCATGAAGTCGGTTTTAATTAAAACTTCACGAAGTGCCACAGCCGTTGCTTTGGGGACGTGTTTGTACGTGACAAAAGCGAGTGTACTCATTTTGTTCAACAAACCTGAATTAAAGGTTTAGCGATATTATTTCTCAACCACTTTGGTCAGATAAATATAAACTATATGAGCTTAGTTTTCTCTCATTTTGTTGTATATTCATTAATGGAAGAAGGATGTTATGCGATTCAGTCCAAAATAAAAAATTATATTGTATCTAAAATTCAATTATAATAGTGGATTCAATATTATATATTATTAAATTTTAATGTTTAAAAATTATATCAAATTTTCTTCAAAGGGAAAATGGAAATGATAAATCTAAAACTACTAATATTTATATTTTAAAAGATTTTATTTAGAAGACGTATGAAATACTAGTAAAGAAAAAAATTTTAAAAAAATTATTAAGGAACAAAACTCTGAGATTACATTTTTGTAAACCTATCATAAATCAAGAATGTAGTTTTTACTTAAACATAAATTCACCTGTTTGTAAGAATTTGCTTTAAATTAGCAATTATATAAAACGTCCCTTCGAAATCCACTTTGAAAGATAGATTTATAGCGAGGATGGGCTTGATTTATGTGCTTCAATGGCTCTAAAATTCTTAATAGTAGAATATTATAATTTAAATCTCACGAATTTAGCATTTACAGAGAATTGGCTTCACTTAACCTAACGATATTGATATTTGTTCTGGGACAACTAACTTGATGCGTCTCTGAAGCAAATAGGATTCTTAGGGATACTATTATTAGTGAGGAATTGTCTGATGGATTTCGCAAATCTTACTTAATACACACTGAAACGTAAGTATATTTTACTCTATTAAAAAACACTAATAAGAGATATAAAACTTAAAATATATTCCTTTCGTCTGAAGTGTTTTTCTCTTTTATCATATTTACCATAAATGAAGTTACTACAGTCATATATTGTATGTGCATTGTTGTACTTAGGAAACATCGGGCGATATATGTGGCCCCTTCTCTAAGGGGAAGGTTAGAGTGTTAGGACCGATACTGAAAATAGAATCTGAAAACAAGGTACCACTCGGGTAACATATTTCGTGGGTGAAATGCCAATAACAAAATGTTATTCTTCGCATCTAAAAATTTGTACGTTTACTTTGGTGATACGGAATGAGTACTTGGTTATTATTGACGTGAGTATATTTCCACCTTGCTGCCCCCGAAAGAATATTAGATCTGAAGTAATAGGTATTCTAAACAATATGACTTTTAAATAAATACAAAGTAATGTATAAAAACCCAGCAAACGCTGAGACAGACGCTGACTGACCTTGACACAATCCATGGGGAGAGGGTGAGAAGAAAATCGCAAGCGAAACATCTCGCATGTGCCCTTTTCTTCACATAACCTTTTGTAAGGTAAGAGTTGAGATTGAAACTAGATCCACTTGGGCAAAACTTTAAAACAATAACTTTAGGAGATCTGAACTACTTAGGGTACTGTTTACACAAATTACGATTTCACTGGTGTTCTCATGTTGCTGGTATTTTTGCAAGCGATTCGGAACGAATGGTGCTTTTCTAAACCAAGAAATATTCGTGATCCAAAAATATCGAATCCTTGCCTAAATATCGACAACTCATTGTATACGAAAGTTGTTATTAGTTGTGAATATTTATGTTCTATTTCATGTTATATGTCGATCCATCTAAATGATTTGATTTTTTAGATATAAATATTTGGAGGATAGAAGAATAGATTTGGATCGAATAAAACCTATTCACAAATAATGTGATGCTAAACATCGCACAAAAATAAAATTAACTATTTGACGTCATTAGCGTTTAAACATCTACCATTAGGATATTTGATCGTAACTTTTAGAATTAAAGACCCAGGTCTTCAAGATAAGTTTAATCTTATATTGACCTCTATTATTATTGCTATGACAGGCTTAAGCGATGAATAGATAATTTTAAAGGAAATAGTAATTGAGATTTCATATTTTCCATACAATTTCACCCCATAGCTTGAATGGTTCATAAGCTGGCCTAAGCCAACCCATAGCATTAAGGCGTTCAAAGCCTGGAAATAAACGTGAATAAAAATCCTCAAAGGCCTACATATACCTACTCTTAAAGGCAGCATAATGAAAACCATCGACATTTACAATCGTATGCAAACCTATGCCTTCTTTATTCCTATCGTTTATAATAAAATATTAAAGTCTAAATGGCGAAGCTATTCAGTCTTCATGTATGCACTGACAGGCTTGAATGATGAATACATTTTTTAAAAGCAACTAAAGATTTGCGTTTCAAATTTTCCATACAATTTCAGCCCATTAGTTTGAAGAGTTCATAAGCAATTATGGCGCTGAATGGAGGCTCCCAGTATCCGCGCGACACTGTGCCTGGCCTTTATTCCCGTCTAAATTGCATTCCTCAATTCCAGCTGATTGCGTTGTACCGAATACTTTAATTAGAATTACAAGTGTGTTGATGGTGCTGAGCTCTGGCTGGGGTTTGAATTAAACTAAGTAGTCAAGTTTGTTTCAAAGCTGGAAATTAAAGCCGATTAAGGGTTCTTTGAAATCGTCAATTGCGGTTCTAATAGGGGAAAGGAGGCCTTTCATTAATCCTTTAGTTAAAACTGCGTTGTACGAATATTAAGGAAGAGAGAAAGTCAAGGATTTACTTATTAAGTAACAGAAAACACATATTGGCAAACAAGGGAAATTTAACACTGCAGTAAGTGAGGTTCCCTTCTGCTTTACAATAAACCTCGAGAGATCATTAACATACAAGAACAGAGGTTAAACTAAATAAAGTAATGGTAGGGCTGTATAAGTCTATGGAAAGCGGGATTTCTTAAAGTAAAAAAATACATAAACCAAAAGTAACATAGAGAAATGAGTAAAAGACTAAACAGAGACAAACAAATAAACAACGAGAAAACATATAAGTATATTTAAAGAAATGACAACAATAAGACTGAAGGAAATTTAAGAAGGATAAAATAGATAATTATCATCAGACTAATGTAATAACAAATGATTTTACTTACTTTACTTCATCCAACGCCCGCCTGTGGCAGTTTGGCCATTTGACGGCGAGCCTCCCAGTACCTAGCAGTGATGTCGTCAAGAGCATGGTTGGGTTCAGGGCAGGTGAGCAGGTGACTTGCCACCATAATTTCCGTGAAACAGAGTGGACATACGTCCGATTCGGTTATGCCAAGCTGGTGTAGGTGAGTCTGCAGATAGTCGTGACAGGTTTCAAGGCGGAACCTCGCAACAGCTTCACATCTCTCCAGATGACCAGGTATGGTAAGATCTCTAAGTTTGCCCATATTTTGTGAGTGGATACGTTTCTTAGTAGGTTCATAGTGTGCCTGGATATGGTAGAATCAAATTGGGATTTTGCCGCTCCCAGGGTTTGGAGAGTTTCAGGTTGCTCCTTCTCTGCTCCTATTAATAACAAATGAATGTACCACTGCAAAATATAAACTACAATTAGAGACATTACAAAAACAATCGTCTTGAATAAACAACATTAAAATGTAAAATTAATTCAGTGATAGGAATAAAATGGTAGGTTTCCGAGTCTAACGCTGTAAGTTTAGAAATGGAGAACCTTGGACGACGTTTTCCTAAAGAAATCTCGGATCATCTGGAATAAGGAAAGGAATGAAAAGGTAAAATCATATAATTTATGGCGATGCTGCAATAAGTCAAACAAACGGGTAAAATAAATAGGTAATTTTGCGATCAAACCCTTAGCCAAATGAAGAAAATAAGATGAGAATAATACCCAATAAGAAGTTAGAAGTTATAATGCATTACAGAATCTTCGTAATATGCACTACATGTGAGTACGTAAGGATAGGAATCGATATGGGTAAGTTTATCTAGGTGTAAGCAAGTGTACTTACAATGATAGGGTGAATTAGTAATTAGTTTTATACTTTGACCAAAATGGAGTATGGTTGAAGTATTGCATTAAAAAAGTGCGTGCCTTAAAACAATATTTGGCCACAAATTTGTAAGGCCCTTATAGCCGTATAAAGTAACTCAGAAAAGATTACTTATACGTATAATTTTAGACTTAAGGCTATTGCTAAATATTGCGTATTCATCTAATATTTTCTATCCAGTGTTAACACCTTTTCAACATTGCATAAAATTCTCCTAACCTCTTTATTATTGCATATACTACAGATTTCTTCTCCTACCCAAACGTTATCTCCCTTTATACTATTTCTTGTTACCCAGTATCTTTTGGAACAGTTTGTTTCTTCATGTCCATTTTCTTCTTCACACACTCCTTTTACAACAACTAAATCCATCTCACAATATAGGGGAGGTTTCCACCTTACTCGCTTTGAAACACCCCACTTATTTCCTCAAATTCTTTAAGATTAGAACAGATAACACTTGTTTTGTCTAGTCACAAGACAATTCAACGTATTTAGAGGAATTGTTGTTTCTTCCTTTAGATGACTACGTATCCAAGTGGGTAGAAACCTGGTTTTAGAAATAGAATGCCTCGGTTCGTTTCCCAATATTACCACACAACTATTTTGTTCGTTTTCAGTTTTCATGACTACTTAGCAATTCAAAAAGTAAGTTACCACGGGAAATAATGGACATTTAAAGCGTAATGTTGGACAAATTATCCATTTTAATAGTATAAAGTCCAAGTAAGGTAGCTATACCCTGCCAGGACCCTCCTACACCATGTATCGTGGTATAAATAAATGAACTATTATCTTACTATTCATTAAAGTTACTTATGATACAAGAACACACTAAAAGCACTCACATCCACACGGATAAAGTATGATATCTCGGATTGCATTAAAGGCTATACTAATTCATTTAAAAGTAAGATACAAGGTGAAATTTACTTTATAACTTCTCCAAGCATTTATAAAGAACAAGTTTGCTATAAAAAAAATTGCTATAAATAACACGCTTTTACATGTAAGCACAAATCAGTTTATGCTGCTTCAGCACTCACACAGCTAACAAGTTCCAACGTCTCTCACTGAAGCTTTCCTCATGCCTTTGAAGGCTTTAGATTTGCTTCAGATTTATAAATTGAGACTTCTAAAGGAACTAGATTTAAATGTTTATTCTTTAGACAGACATTTGCCTAAATGTTAGGGATACTGCATTTTATGTCGGGTTGTATTTTAAAGGCTATTGAATCAATATAAAAATATGGAACGCTATTCAAACAAACCCTAGGTAACGATTTATAACACATGAACAATACATAATCTCAGGCTTTACAGTTTGTCAAGGTATACGTACAAACTAAACTAATCAATCATAACCATTCTACACTTGATTAAAATAATTATTTATTTTAAAATATACATGCCCTGAGATTTTATTATTGGTAAATAAAAAAAATATATAAAAATTTAAAAAAATTATTATAAATTAATTAGTGATGTAATGATATAATTTTATATTAATTTTTTTTGCAATCTTTCTGTTGTATTTCACCTTATTATTCTGTTTGTTTTCATTCACATACATCGTATATCATATCTTCTTCTTATATTACCATTAAACTGTTTCATCTTTGTTATACGTAACACTCTTTGATTACTCATTGTTCTAACACACGAACCTGATGGAATATGTATGTACTAGAGGAACGTATTGCCCAGAGATAATAGCGTAGAAAACATTCTAGTATACTCACAATTCTTGTAACTAAATACGTACATTCTTCAACATTGCAATTGCAAAAAGGGGCAATTAGCCAGCTGTTAGTACTATCACTGAAGATAGCGTTTCGCCCAGCTGAAGCTATTGGGGCCTCGTTAGTAAAAAATGTAATTAATATATATATATATATATATATATATATATATATATATATATGTGTGTGTGTGTGTGTGTGTGTGTAAAACGTTCAGCAAAGTTGCTACTGAAGAACAAGTCTCTTTTTAACTCCCATAAAGGATTTTGTTCAAATAGCTCATGTTTATGATGTCCTCTTTTTTTAAAACGTTTTTTATACCCACATTTTAAAATAGAATAACCTGAAAAGGTTAATTTCATCACTATAAATTATCTAATGTACATTTCGACTACAAGAAAACAATTTTCAGGAGCTGGTAGAAATGTATACATTGTTTTAGATAGTGAGTGTTGTATTTATCGTGAAAAGTTAACAACCTTTATTCTTATACAATCACACAAACAAATACAGACATTCCATCACTCCCATAAGCTAACACTGCCCTGTCTGTTTAGTTATTTCACTGTAAACTTTACCTCTACGTTTCGGTAATGGAGTGTCAACAGCTGCCTCTCACTTCACCGCACACGACATATCTTCCAGCATACTGTGACATTACACTCACACATTACTACAATGATTAAGAAATATTTTCAAAAATACGTAAATAATGCAGTAAACCACTAGACAAGGTGAAAAATGGATATATATTTAAGTTTATATATTCTTCCAAGCTTAAACTTTAATTCCGACGACAAAGAAAAAGATTGAAAGAATATCTTAATGCATCTTTAATTTGTACGTTTACTTTGCTGATACGGGATGGGTACTTTGTTGCTATTGTAGGCTAGGAATCTCCCTAACTAGCAAGGCACGTATGGGAATTAAATGAAGAAATCTAAAGAAGTGACTAAACGACGAGACAGTTATTGAGTGACTTTGATGCATTGAGTAAACAATGTTACCATAATATACAGCACATTTCTATTCCCTTTGTAGTGAGAGTAGGTAGCATAAGATCACAAGTTAAACATTTTCCATGTGCCCTTGGTCGCACATAACCCATTGCAGGATAGGTGTTGAGATTGGAACTAGATACACTTGGGCAGGTATTGGGAACTCACTACTCTTTACAAAAATTAATTTTCCACTTTTATTTTAACCGTCGTTGGGCATTTTTTGAAGCGCTTTGAAGCGTATGATGCTTCCGCTAAACCATGAAAAAGTATTTCTGTTGCAAAATCATCGATGACTTGCCCAAATATTTTTATTACTTGTGTATAATTTTGTTTTTGTTTATGTTATATGTTGATCCATCCTAATGTGTGGTTTTTTAAGATAATATTTTTTGTTGAAGAAGAACCAATGGAACGGATACGCCTAAAGTCTTCACAAAAAGAATGTCACTAAACATTGCGTTTAAACTTTCATCATTGTGTTATTTGATCATAATTTTTTTTATTAAAGACTTGGAATTGTAAGTAAAAAAAAATTCTTCAAGATCATAACTATAATTATGCTGCGACAGGCTTTAACCTTGAATTATTAGTTTTAAAGGATATAAAAATGGTACAAACAATGTAAGCCCATAACGTGAACGATTCATAACCAAAGACGGCGTTCAAGGCCTTAGATTTAAAGACATGGAATTAAAGGTGAATTAGCTCAAGCCCTTCAATATATTTACTCTTAAAGACTGCAAAAATACACCCGACATATTTATAATCGTATCATTTTAACCAATGCCTTCTATATTCCTTTCGTTTATAATGAAATAATAAAGTATAAATGGTGAAGCTATTCAGTCTTCATGTATGTACTGACAGACTTGAATGATGAATACATGTTTTAAAGCAAATAAAAATTTGCCCTTCAAATTCTATATACAATTTCAGCCTTAAGATTCCATAAGCAATTAGGCCGTTGAATGGAGGATCCCATTATCCGCGCGACACAGTGCATGGCCTTTATTCGCGTCTAAATTGCATTCCTCTATTCCAGCTGATTGTATTATACAGATAGGCTTAAAAATATCTTTTGCTCTGAACAAATATGATTTTTTTCTAAGTATACTCATTAATTGTGTGAAAAATAATTCTGGCTTAGAAACGAAACTGGAAAAACTCAAAAACTCAATTTTTTCCAATGAAGAAAGAATTAAATGATAATTTTCACTTTATAATTAAACGTCTAGTAAATATTTTAGAACCAATGTTTTTTTTTAAATATACGATTTAAAACCACCTTAATATTTTAGGGAGTATTTGTACGTTCACGTTTAGAAACAGCTGATTCCGGAAGAAGAACTCACTCCTGTGCTGTCTATTAAACACTTTGTCGCCGTGGGAGGTTTACTAGCAAAGAGACATTACGAACTTCCTCCCGCTCGTGACCTAATTATTTCCGAGCTGGTAAAAACACAATTATACTACTCTGTAGTTATTTAATAAATAGCAAATGTTTGTACATCTAGCATAGTCTCAAAAATATGAGTTCAAGATTTAATAAAAAAGAACAAAAGCAATAAATTAACATAATTGTAACATAAAGTACTTAGTAGGCTGTCCAATTGAATATTTTCTTCCTGGGTAGATGTTGAAAAAACTGGTTTCGCTTATATATATATGATTGTGTATGTATGTATAATGTACAATATTGCATGTTTCTAAATATCATAATTACAGACTACCGTAATATACAGTGATATAATATGTACCAAATGTTGCAGCGAATATAAATAATAATGATAAGGTTATTATAATAGTAAACAAATAGAAAATGTCTGTAGTAAAACAATTACAAGAATGAAACATTTTAAACCACGGGGCAGGTCATTTAATTCATTAAGATATATGCGAGAACATTGATGATACACCATTTTACATATGATGTAACCTTTGAACATATGATATGGCCGTTTATGAGATGAGTATTTAGAATATTACAAGACCATTGAGTATTTCTGTTGACCTATAAGCATACTCTGTGACTATTGAGCATATGAGATGACCATTAAAGATATGCAGAGACTGCTGAGCCTGCGAAATTACCATTGGGCATGTGATGACGATTGAGATGTTCATTAAGAATATGAAGAGACCATTAAGCATACCATGGACATATGATAAGAACATTCATCATATAATGTATCATCGAAAATTTGATTATATGGGATGATAATTGAGCTCATAGATGTCATAGACGGCAGATAATCATTGACGATGCGATGTGACCAAGGAGTTTGTGAAACAGGAAATAGTTTTTTTTTCAAAAGTGAATTGTTGTTTATTAGGTAAGTGTAACAGGATTGACAATATGTTTAAGACAAAATCTTTAATAAAAATAATTAAAATAACCATTGAACAACGGATCGTGATTGTATATTTGTTATCTCAGCGCAGTAACACATCTAAAGAGGAAATCCGTAACCTTGTCCGACGCATAAGTGAAAGGATATATACGGTTTCCACATTTTCACACGCTTACTTGAGCCGTGTTCTGTAGTTGTAGCCACTGCCACCTAAATCATTTAATGCACTGCCTTTGACACTTACGATGTATTGTTTCTGTTATAATTTCAGCGGGAAATATTGCAACCAGTTATGAATAACGCGACTTGTTTGGCCTTGCATTAATTTAACTGTTTTATTAAATCATTGTAACACAGGGTTTTTGACAGAAAACACACACAGTCTCTCATGTTCATATCGGGTTTAATTTTTAGACATCGAGAACTAGTTTTAGTCTGCCATTACGTAACCTATGAAATCACTACATTATTACTGTAACCACATAATCACAACGTTTGAAAGGTTTGTAATTTTGTTGTCCAAGAGAGTAAGTAAATAAAAACTCTACTTGTAAGCGAAAACATTGCGTCACATGAGACTTATTTGTCTTTATCGTCGAAGCAACAAAATGGGCAATGAGTAGAGACTCGGCACAATAAAAAGTAAGGGAGCTACATCGTCAGCCAATATACACTATGAATACAATTAAATATTCTGATTAGCTTGGAGCAGTCCTATATGAAATGTCACTTAAAATATATTTCCAAATCACTCGTTCTAACAGCGTTTGTCCTATTTTTAGGAACAGAAATATTTATAAGGCCGGATTAGCCTATTCTTACCTGTTCTGAAAATTATTATGTGTATGTTTCTCTCCTCATGTTCTAGTCTCCAGGCTCACGTGATCTCCCATCCTCACAATTAAGTATGGGAGTGTCTGTGTCTTATAATAATATCAACCATGATCAGAACCATTGACAGGTCAGGACAATACTTCCTCATCATTTACTATCGTCACAAGATCTGTTAAGAAATGGCCTAGAAATAACAATAATAATATTATTAATATTAAATAAGTTATTTTTTAATCATATTTCACACAATAATATATATTTTAAACCAATCGATGTTTAATTTTATTAATAATCTTAAATTTAGTAGAAGTAAGTTTACATTAAAGTTTAAAGTTGAATTGACAACTATTACCCCCCCCCCCTCCCAGTAGTAAAAGCTTTGGTCTTATGCTTTCAAAAATAAAATATTTAATCACACATTCAGAAACATAATAATTGTTTATGTATATAATTCTAATTAATAACATAATATATTTATCGAGCCCAATAGCTTTCCACATCACTTATAACAAGATAAGAAAAAATATTACCTCACTTACCACGTCATAGTGATGTAATTTTAAGCGTGAAATTATGTTTCATTTGTTTGTTTTATACAAGATCTCATTTGGTGGTTAATGCCAGACCACCTCATCACCACCAGCCTTGTATCATCCTAACGACATGTCAGCTGCACGCCTCACAACGATCATACTCCCATCACTCTAACAATGTAAATACCACCAAATTCGATTCATTTAAACCTCATCCGACCTATTTGTAATGTTTGCAAATAGAAATCTATTTAGTTTACAAATACATCAGAACTGGGTGAAAGACTGTTACAGGCGTTAACCCAGGTATATAAGCCTACATTATTTTTAAAAATTAAATGTTTCGCAAGATGGAAAATTCAGTTGCGATTGTACGATGTTCTAAAATATGTATTTATATTTTCTCCTATTTAATAGAATTTTTTGGGTAGTGCTTGTTCTTAGTTTCATTATTTATTTGATTATTTTGTATTCCTGAATAGACTCACTTGTTGTTTCTTAGCCTTCGGGTATTCACGCGAGCTACAGGTGTAGCCCAGTGTTGTTTCGGCTGCAACGCATTTCCTAGGTGCTATGCATCTACTAGTGGAGGGAAGCCTACGACAGTAGCTGTTGTTTGTCATCTACCCTACTCACTGAGTCAGAGATTGTTACTCAAAGTGTGTGCGTTTTGTAATTGTTTACGACTCAAGTTGTTTGGGCTACGCCTGTAGCCAGTGCGACCTTTGTGTTATGAGTGAACCAAAGCCTGCCAGGTTATCACGTGCAGGTATTTTTTATGAACTTATGGGTGATTGTTTGTCAGATGAACAGAAAACCCTCGTATCCTACTCCACCAAACTTAAGAAGCTGTAGTACTTCTATCTACGATGTATGAATGCATGACGATCACAAGATTGACGAAGATTTTTTAAATAGCTTTTAAATATAGCAGCAATCAATGCGTCAGAATTTACATTGCTAATAAAGCTGGAGGGTCACCATTGTCAAGAAGTGAGATTATTACAAACATTGCTTGGGATCTAATTGTTCCAAAGTAAGGGAAAGGGTTAATGTTACTATGCTACCTGTAGAACTAAAGCGGCGAGCAAGAAACCTTCTTGGAATCGATGAACCCCGGCCTAAACATCAACCTATTAAGAACAAGGTTGGGCACTGCTACAGGTGTGGTAGAGGGAGCGGTAGATCCACCAGGAAGTGCTACAACCAATGTGGAGATATGCACTGACCATACCCTGCTAATATATGACAATCCTATGAAAGCTACATAGCAATAAAACATTGGAAAGAACAATAATAACATCTTTGTTTGTCAGTGCACAGTCCTACCCATTTAAACTAAAATGTATTTTTTTGGTAAAGAACACATTTTTACATATATCGATGCATAATTATTGTTTTTTTTTTAAATCTGTATACTATTTCTGATAAATTTTATCTGAAAAAAAATGAGTTTCATTGTATCATTATCTTAATTTTTTTAAATTTTCATGCATCTGTCCCCCGAATTACTCAGTAATCGGATATTTATGTCTGGCAATGTTGTGATTTTTGAGAGGGGGCTAAAAAGGAAGATATAAAGGCAGTATGTAAATATGAATTGTGGATAGAAAAGTAAAACACATTTAAATAATATGGTTTTTAGCTTGAACGCTATTTGAAAATAAACATGCAGGGCGCGCGCGCACGCACACACACATGCACACACACACACACACACACACACACAAACAAACACATGCATGAATCTAAAAAAGAAATAGCCTTGTTTAGCGATGTGTCAGCGATACGGTTTACCATAACTGTGCAGTATTTACTCCTTTACTAACAAAGAATCAATAAGATTAACTCTACTTCTGGAAACCAGCAACAAATTACCTGTTACCGAACTGAATCTATCATCCGTAATTTGCACCCGTACGTCACACTTTAACAGATTTCATAAATATATCAGTTTTATTGTTAGTATATTGTCTTGCATTTTTATTTTATTATTTTCTTGTATGCACTTTTTAGCTATTCCAACAATATAACGTTTTGCATTCTGATCCCAAACTTCTCTGTGTACTCGGTAAATATATCTTTTTGAGAAACAGTGGCATACGGTGTAATACACAATCAGCCCCAACATTCAATAAAGGGGAAATAAAGCATAAAATCTTTGAAAATCTAATTATGTGAGAACCCATAAAATGACTATAAAACGCAAAATGTAGAATTGCCGTACACGCACCTGTTTAGTCACGTCGGACATCCTCAATAAACTGTATCTAAACCACATATTAGTGAAGTGATGAGAGAAAAGTAAAATATTATAGCAATTTGAGAACTACATGTAGTGATAGTCTCGTCTTTAATAAGTTATAAAGAGTGCTAGTTATGGACGCCTGTGATTACTATACTGTTTTTAAGGGACGGTACAACAAATAAAACACCTGACAAAACCACCCCTAATATATACCACCCTTGTAATGTACGCTATGTTTTACAAGGGTGTATACATTACGCTAAAATGCCTACGTTACTGAATACAAATTTAGCCAGTCAAATTTATTCTTGGCAGAAGTATGAAACTTAGTGTATAAAATTCGAGTATAGGCTACACGAGAAATAACTAAAACTACTACAAGCATTCGTATACATTAATTAGGAAAACTTTCTTGTTTTCATTGTCTTAACTCTCTTCCGCTTATGTGTCTCCTGTTCAGTATATCTTTCATTTCCACTTAATGGGAAAACTTCTATTTCCTATACCTCTGTCTCTTTCTCTTACTCTTAATGCTTCTATTTCCGTATAACTATACACGTGTTCATCCTATTTCTCTCGATATCCCTCTCTATCCGTCGGGCCGTATCTCTTTCTCTCTCTCCCTCCCGTTATTTCTCACGCTTGCTAATTCCAAATAGGATCTATCTCCTCTTCTCCCTTCATTTGTTCTTTTTGTAACTAATTGTCTATTCCCCTTTTGTATCTCTCTTTTACTCTTTCTCACACTGTCTGTGACTTTTGAGTTAAATAGTACATACATTTACTTTCAAAGTTATTGCCTTACCTTTACATTGTTTCTCTCCCTTCCTCGCGAAAAACTCTAACAATTAATCAAACTCTATTCTTACATACAAACGAGGGTTTCCACGCGTATACAGCGATACCTTGACGATCATTTCTTTACATTCCGTAACTAATATCATAAACAAACTCTATTGATCCGATTCAATAAACCCGTTGCTACTGCGTTCAGTGTTTGCCCAGAGTACGTGATCCAACCGCTGACTGGGGAGATAACGGCCTTTGATTTCATTCTGTTCACCTTGAGGCTGTTATTTCACGTTTCCCATTTCTTTTCCACTCAGTTACGATGAAAAAATAAAGATCATTGAATAAAGTTTCTTCACGAAATTGTTCCCAATCCTAAATACCATTAATATTAATGTGACGTCACTTATCCGAATGCCGTCACATTGTATATGTGAAAACATCTAAATGTAAATATTTGTCTCACTATTTTGGAACAAACTGAAAAGATTTTATAATGTATAACACTTACACACCCTCTTATCATAATTAATTTGTAATAAACGTATGTGCATTTAGGATACAAAGCAATCATCCTCAACAGAATCACGGGTCTATACAGCCAGTAAGTAAGAGAAAGAGGGGCTCCTAGGATAATGGTAAAGATACCATTATCGGTAAAGATACCACCCCTGTCGCTCGACAACGGCTGTAGATAGGCATGCATGAATAAGTTCTGTTCCATTTGGACTGGTACGAAGTAACACTAGGATTGTTAGGTTATGTATAGCCCCTCCCCCAACCTCTCGATCAATTCCCTACGAGGCGTGGTCAAGACTAAAAGTAAAATAATTCTAAATAAAACAGAATGTTAAATAAAGAAAAAAATATGCATTAGAAGAAATAATGGGATACAGGGAAGGGTAGCACTATTACGTAAGAAATATGAGGGTTCCAGGTAAAAGGGCATGTATAAACGTTGTTGCGAAAACTTGCTACTAGTCCAGCAGTACTTAGAGATCATTTTACCTAAAAGTTAGTTGATCTCCTCTTCAGTTGCCCAATTCACAATTCCTTTCAACTCAAACTTGCCTTAAGCTCAGATATACATTGAATTCACAATATCCTTAAACGTACAATTGCCTATACCTTACAATTCTCGTAAACGTACAATTCCCTTGAACTGACATTTTCCTTAATCTCACAATTCCAATAAACTTACAAAATTCACAATTTTCTTTCACTCATTCAGTGTGTTTAGACTGTTATATTGTACTATATATTCTTATATAAACCTTGCTATAATTTACTTGGTATCATATTATATGAAGGGAATAATTTTATAATAATTGTGTAATATATAATTAAAATAATATTATATCATAAATATAATAATATAATTTGTATAATTGTAGGCATTTCTCTGTTTTGGACGTGGGAAACTACTCAGATGGGAGTTGCTAATTAAATAGATGCTCCAACATTGCATAGGCTCCCACGCTCAATTCATTTCCAAATCGCATTTCTAGACTAGATTGTGTTTACTTGGTTATGTAGTAGGTATAATTAAAGCTTCACAAACCTACTACAGCCGAGGATCGCAGCTTTAACGAGGTGATCCTACCTGATTCTATTTTAAAGTGAATGGATAAACATACTCTGTGCTATAACATGCTAAGTAGGAACTAGACATGATGCAGTATTTTGCCATTATTCATGGTTACATTACTCTTTTAATACCAACAAATATTTTTTTAATTACTTCTATTAGTTCACAATCTCACTATATATAATTTGTACGATTTATCGAACCTAATTAAAATACTTATTATTCATCCACTCAAGTTCAAATACATTTTATTAAAATTATAGTGCATGTTAATACGGGGTTTTCAAATAATAATTCAATAAGTAAGTTTGATAAAAAAAACTTTATTTTTAAGTGGGAAAAATGTTGCACAATAGGAGCAATACATGCAATATTGTTAAGTTTTCCCATTTATAATAAAACAAGTAATAACATATGATTTCATGAAAGAGGTGATTTTATGTTACAGGTTGTGAGTCAGAACAGAGTTTATCAAGTTACTTTATTAAATTATTTGTAATTATTAAATAAAAACACCAAAAATAGATTTTTCTCTTTACCGTAAGCAGGAATTGTCATCGAATTTGTCCCTTAACTTGTATATTACTTGTCCCTTTTTAAAATGGTTTGGTTATATTAAAGAGAGATTATAGTAAAGAGAGCTGTGTATGAAGATTGAATTAATTATTTGTATTTCACTAAATTAACATATCATTGTTTTTACAAACAGCCTCAACACAAATCAAACAGGTTTTAAAGAGAATTACAAGATTAAAGCACAATTTTTTTCTTCTGGATATGTGGTACGCAATCCGAAAATGATCTCATTTTAACTGTTACAATATCCGCAATTCCCTAATTTCAAAAGTATCTAAATCTTGAAAAATATGGAAAGTATTATTGACCGTTTTAATTAGTAATGAGAATTCAATCTTACGAAAACTTTGGTGAAATAATAAGGAATATTATAGGTAAGAAAACTACAGTTAGTGTAAAAGTTTAATAGATCAATTATTGCTTAAAATTTTATAAAAAGTAATAAACAGTAGCAAAAACTCTATTTTTATTACATATATGATTTTTATTTTTACGCTTGTACATATAAGATAACAATAATATACCTTTTCGGAAAATGTGTCCCATTGTCAACCGTACGGCTTGAGCTAAGAATAAAACACAGGAAAAAGTCCTCATTAAGCAACAAAGTTAGTGCTACTATATATAAATATGACATATTACTTACAAGTCTATTTGCTTAAGAACAAACCAGTAGCTGCATTTAAGAATGTACTCAAATAATCAAAACATAAATTTCGTTTCGCCTACATGTGTCAGTAGTATCATCAGAAGTCCCATGACGCAATTACTGTTACGTGTTATGTAAGCTAAGGGGGAAGCTGTACGTTTCAGGCGAGAACAGAAATAGTATTTTATTACAAATTGTATAAACAGAATAAATGCCATGCACTGTTTAACAACATGTTTGTGACCTGTGTGTAAGACAACGGAGGAATTCGCTGGCATTACATCTGAGGTAGACACTAACAATTGCTTGGCTTTATAATAGTCATTAGTTGCTCCGACGACACCATCTGCGGCGCTGCATTCATTTCCAAATGTGGCTTTTTGTGTTACGAAAGCTATGGAGAAGTACGTTTCTTGGGAAAACAGAAATAGTCTTCATTACTAATTGTATAAACTGAATAAATACCATGCACTGTTTGAGAACTCAGGTGGGCATTAACAATTGCTTGCCCCTATAACAGTCGATAGATGCTCCTACGACACTGTCTGGGACACTGCACTGCATTCATTTCCAAACTGAATTTCCTGACTACAGCTGCTTCTATCGTGAAGTCGGTTTTAATTAAAACTTCACGAGTTTCCACAGCCGTTGCTTTTGGGACGTGTTCCTACGTGACAAAAAAGAGTGAATTCATTTTGCTCAACAAACTTCAATTAAACATTTTGTGATATTATTTCTCAACCACTTTGGTCACATTATTATCAATTTATATGAGATCAGTTTTCAGTCATTTCGTTGTACAATCATTAATGAAAGAAAGGATATTATATGTTTCAGAATAAAATACAATAACATATTATACCTAAAATGTAATTACAATAGCAGAATCAATTTTATATAATTTTAAATTATAGTGTAATAAAATGTTATTAATAGTATTTCAAAGGGAAAATGAAAGATAACAATCTAAAGCTTCTAATATTTAAAAGATTATATTCTGGAGACGGATAACATACTAATTAAGAATACATTGTATAACGATTTATCAAGAACGAGAATTTTGAGACTTTTTCTGTAAACCCGTCATAAATAAAGAAAGTAATTTTACTTAAATATAAAATCTCCTATATATAATAATTCCCTTTATAGTTACAGTTATTTTAAACGATTCTTCAAAATCCGCTTCAAAATTCGTAATTTTGAAGATACGTTTACAGAGAGAATGGGCTTGAATTTATTTGCTTCGGGGGCTGTAAATTCTAAATATTAGAATAAAGGAATTTAAATGGCCCGAATTTAGCATTTACAGAAAACCAGTTTCACTTAAGCTTAACGATAATGATATTTTTTTCAGGGACAATGGATCTCTGAAACACTTGAGATTTCGTAGAGGTAAAACTATTAGAGAAGAAATGTCTGATGGATTTCACAAGCCTTACTTAATTCACACTGGAGCCTAGGTATACTTTAATCTCTGAAGAAAACACTAACAAGAAATATAAGGCGTTAATAATATCTCCTTTATCTAAAGAATTCTTCCCGTGTGTGTCTTTTTCATTTTATCGTCTTTATCAATAATTAGGTAAACAAAATCATGAATTATTTGTGCACTATTGTCCTTAAAGCGTATCGGGGTACATATGTCACCCCCTGCGCTAAGAGCTAGCGCAGACAGTCCTCTTTCTAGGGGTAAGTATGAAATTTCAAATAATAATTTTTAAATTCATATCTTAAAATAGGGTACCAACAAGGTAATATTTTTCATGGACGAAATGCCAAGAATAAAGAAATAATAATATAACAAAATGTTATTCTTCGTATCAATAATGCGTACGTTTATTGGTAATACTGGACTAGTAATTCCTTGTTATTGAGATGCGCTATTTTTTTAATACGGAAAATTTCCACCTTGTTGCCTTTAGAAGAATATTAGATCTGACACAATAAAAACTTTAAATAAATAGGAATTACTAAAAATCTTAATATCTCTTCAGGAGGTTAGGAAGGGTAACGTAACTAGTATGGCATAAAGTTTGGGAAAAACAACTTGTAAGCAAATAATAAAATATAAATGATATCCAGTCTTCATGTATTCAGCGACAGGTTTGAATGATGAATAAGTATTTTAAAAGCAATTAGAGATTTGCCTTTCATATTTTCCATACAATTTCAGCCCATTAGCTTGGAGAGTCCATAAGCAATTAGGGCGCTGAATGGAGGCTCCTAGTATCCGCGCGACACTGTGCCTGGCCTTTATTCGCGTCTAAATTCCATTCCTCTATTTCAGCTGATTGCGTTGTACCGAATACTTTAATTAATATTACAAGTGGGTCGATGGTGCTGCGCTCTGGCTGGGGTTTGAATTAAACTAAGTTGTAAAGTTGGTTTCAAAGCTGGAAATTAAAGCCGATTAATGGTTCTTTGAAATCGTCGATTGCGGTTTTTATAAGGGGAAAGAAATCTTTTCGTTAATTATCAAGGTAAACCTGCGATGTACATATACTGCTTGTATATGTACATATACATATGACTGCTTGGCATATAGGGTAAAAACTGGTTTTTGAACTAGAATGTCACATTCGATTCCCATTATTGCCGCACAAATTTTATAGCTGTTTTCAGCTCTCATGACACTCACCTCGGGTAATAATGGACATTTAAAGCGTAATTCTGGACAAACTACCTTAATTGAATACTGTAAGGTCCAATTAAGGCAGCTATACCCTTCTAGGGCTCTTCTACACCATGTATCGTGGTATTAGGAAATTAACGTTACTATGAATCTTACTATTCATTAAATTTCTTTTCCTTAGACGACGGGATAGAAAACATGCTTTGGAACAAGAATGTCTTGGCTCGTTTCACAATATTGCCACACAACAAATATCTCCGTTTTCAGCACTCATGACCACTTGGCATTTTAAAAATTGTTAATATTCTCCAAGCATTTATAAAGAATGTATTTGCAGGAAAATACATCCTACAATAACACGCATTTACTTGTAAGCTACTTTAACCTGGACAGCCTATACACGATTCAATGGTTTTTAAATCAGTTTTAGCTGCTTCAGGACTCACAAAGCTAACAGATTCCAACGTCTCTCACTGAAGCTTTCATCTTGCCTTTGCAGGCTTTAGATCTGCCGCTGATTTAGGAACAGACAACACTCGTTTGGCTGGTCACAAGATAATTCAACGTGTTTAGAGATATTGAATTTTCTTTTATTAGTTTCAATATGTGTTGAATAATGGTGACAGTTTTATAATTGCAGTATTTTGTCATCTTTACAGTCAACACGGTTACTGTCCATCGTTCTTTACGAGCATTGTGTATCGTTTTGATTAACAAATACTGACAAAACCTTCACTTTGCTTTATCAGTAGTTTACTTCCCTAAAGGCACGTGTGACCTTAAGGCAGTACAGGCGCTACCTCAAGAACGTGTTTATGACCTTATTGGAAACATTTACACCATCGTAGAACTTTGGCATACTCACTGAGTAATCCTCACGAAATACCCTCAACATTTTCCAAACTTCACATTTTTTGTCCGTGTTCAACTACATACAAAAGATTATTTTTATATAACATAACCTCTCACTTCTATGTGCAGCCAAAACAGTGACTACATAAAAGCTACCTATATTTATTTACTTAATTACGTAACCTGACTTTAGAACGCTTTCAGCCGCTGTGTTGAGATTTTAGTTTCCTACGGTTGGACGCCTACTGTTCCACTACTATCTTCACGAGTAAGTTTAAGACAAAAAAGGATAACAAACCTGAATATTGAGAACAGGACAGTTTTTCAGAGAATTAATAGTTTAATCATAACATAAATACAATGCAAACTCAACACAGAAAACGAGGCAGTGTAGGGAATCTAGCTACATTGGTATCAATAGACCCCTGATTTCTGTAGCCAGTCAACAGGTTTATAAGTAAATGCGTTGAAAAAGAATTTTAATGTAAAACTGAAATTAGGTGTGTGTGTGTGTGTGTGTGTGTGTATTTGTGTAGGGGAACACGCCTGTGCATGTAAAATTGCAGTATTGAGTACATATATAAAAATCTAATAACTTCTCTGCATTTGCGTGTAAGTCCCAGAACCAAATGTATTCCGTCTACGGAAGCACTACGGTGGCCTGGTGCAATATTAGGTGAGGAATAAACTCACAGCAACTTTGTTTCCAAAGTGAAACAAATCAATATTCATTGAAGAGAAGTAAGTGGGACGCTAAGTGCTTAGATAAGAACTAATTGTTCCCATTATGTGGAAAGCTTTATTCACAAGGCTTGCTCAAATAGACTTTACATCGCGTAATAAAGCCCCTCTCTCAAGGGTAAATTAGTTTCTTGATCGATTGTTCTGATCAATAGTTTCATTCTTCAGAGAGATATTTCTGTGTGCTTTTTTCTAGTTTTTAATTGGGAAGCTTCGTTAAGCTAACAGATAGGTTTCATGTACAAAAATATTTGTTAAATATTTGTTCGACATTTTTTTATCAATGTAGAGTATTGATATAATTAAGAGCCGTACACTCTCATCGGCTTAAATATATTGGGAATAGTGTTTCTGCTGCTTACGGTATACAAAGCTCTGAAACCATAATTATATACTACTATAACTTACAATGGTATAATATGTACTAAATGTTGCAGTGCATATAAATAAATATGATAAAGTGAATTTAATGCTAGGCAAAAAGAGAATTTCTGTAGCAATACAATTCCATGAATGAAATCTTTTTTATAACGGGGCATTCATTAATTAAAGTTGCTTGTGGTTGGTTTATTTAAAACTTCTAATTGAATGTTTCTTTAAAAGTAAATGTCATTCAATAAGTCCAACATATAAGAAGTTGGTTTATTTAATGCTAACGTTATTACATAAACACGAAATTATCTAGCCAACTAGAGTTTCAAATCTCTATTATTCTTTCTATTTATTTTGGCGTTCAGGAGTTGAAACCATAAAAAAAAATCACCTCACTTCATTCTTAACACTAACGAAAAGTTGCTAAAGCTTTTCGATCACGTAATTTTGGTTAAGGCATTTCTGTTAGGCACCTATATTACGTTCAAATCTTTCGGAGCAAATCATACATGCTACAAATAAAAGTATGTAGTTATTCTATCTTTATTTAGTCACGTATGACGTTATATCCCACAACAAAATTAGCAGCAATATTCAAATACCAGAAAGAGAATCTATGGTGGTAATTAGTAGCGAACATATGTGTAACTAGTGGTATGAGGATTTATGCATTTTTGTGTATGACTCATCTGTGACCAGATCAATCTATTTCATCAGTGACTACTTTCGAACATAACAATCTAACACTCATCGTTGGACAGGCGTGTGTGCAAGACACATAGCAATGCACGTGTAATGGAAAAAACTGTCTTCCTACCAATTCATTTGTCTGTTGAGGTCGTCGCGCCTCGAGGGAAATCTAGAAATAGGTAATGGGAAAAGGCCCGCCATGGTTAGATTGTCTGAATATGATTTGAACGTAATGGTAGTTTTACAGTTTGTGATAGTTTTCAACCATCGTAACGGCATTTAAAGCATTTACTAAATATCATTACTTGACAGTTTTTTCTAATACAATATTTATTTTCTTGCGTGCATATAGAAGTCGTACCATGGATTTCATGTATTTTATCCAAACAAATTTTGTAGGCCTCGTATATTTCACTCAATTTTTTATTTAAGAAAGAGGTAATATCACTTATTTTCTTTTGTTTTTTAAGTTCTCAATATTATTTATTTATAGAGATTTATTTATTCTCTAGAAAAACTTGATATTTCAAGAGGTTCCACTTTGAAATAATATTTAGGTTAAAGATGAAATATTTTAAACGTTCGTTGTCTTCAAGTTAAAAACAATATTTATCTTTCTGAAAAACTTATAGAAAATAATAAATTGGTTTTATATTTCCGGCTAACTAATCGAACTAAGTCATTTTTATACGTTTAATAACTTCATCCCCTGCCAAAGGGGTTGCGTATATTTGCCTAAGGGCGGGTAACGGGACTGGGGAATGCTTTTAGCCTCCGTGCTGGGATTTGTTTCTCGCCGGCTGGTTAATATTCCTTCACGAGTACGAATACATTGGTAAAGCACTATAAGTACTATTTCCTGCGAGAAGAGGAACCACCAGGAACATAGAGGTAACCAAGTACCTCAGGATGATACAAACGAACTAATGCCTACATTATAAACTGAATGATGACTATACAAGCGATGAAAACTGCAAGAAAACTAATTTTTACGCTGGAAATAATGTATTTTATGTTGACTTGATATAGATACATCTTATATTTTATTGAAAAAATTTAAGGCGATTTTTTAAAAAATATTAGGTTTCAGTAAATGGGCTTCATAATATTTTGCATATTTATTCTACATTTTAGTTAAATTTATACGAATATAAATTACTCTTTTCATATTCTAATTTATTTTTCTAGTTTAAATTCAAAAGTGCAGTCAAACCTCATAGAGATTGCCCCTAAAACACATCTTCCAAACCCTACCAGCAACGTGACCACTTTTACGCATTTTTCCCTCATGCTGTGCTGGTGATGATGGACACTGCAGGGCGGAAATGCGCCAGTTCAACCGTAGTTAAAATATGAGCCCACCCGACTTACATTATACTAGTACCTGTGGTGTGTCGAGCCTGATCTGCCAGTGGATAAATCTCTAGACCTTGTTTAAAAAACCAACAAAAATGTTCACACTAATTTATATGATTATGTATAGTCATACTTTATGATATTTGTTCAACTGAAAATGTATATATTACTTTTCTATTACAAGAGTATGTCTTAAACAATCGTTTTTTGCTAGCATATCGTAATCATTTACTGTGATCGCTTCTCTTTTCACGTGGTACTCTTGGAGTCTGGAATCTTGTAGCAGTAGTAATTGAACTTTTTTAGTTCCGTCTTTGTAATTTATTTCATATTGAAAAATTTAAAATTCTAATTACAGACGCTCGAAAGCAGACCATCTCCACGTCCATCTTGTGCTAGACTTTTTGCTTAGCCACGGAACAGCATTTTCGAACCTCTTCGGATCTCCAGGAAAAGAACGAGAGCTAAATTACCTCTCGTCTCCTATCGGGAAGTCCTCACCTCCTCTACGCGGTTTAATGTTTATGGACCTATTGGACTTAATGTCAGAGATTTGCGCTCATTTTTCACCAGCCGCTGTAAAATGTCACTTATAGTGTAACATTCTTACACCTATTTCTCAACACCATGGTCTTTTTCGTAACTTAAGATTTTTGGCCAACTTGAATGACAGTTGTACGCCAATCCATTCTAAGCTACGCTTTATAGGCACTTGGAACTATTTTATCTCGCACATGACACTTTTACATTTGTTTGTAGCAATTTATTAAACCATTTATAAATTAAAATTTTTATAAAATAGATTTTTTAATAAATTTCATTTTACAATGGTTTTTGAACTTTTCCTAAATTCTGGTGGTTTTTTATTTTTATTTTCTAGTTTCATTTTTGAGTTTTGTTTTTTATAAATAACACAAATTAATTTAACTTTAGTTTTGTATATAAGAAGAAACAAAAATTCTGTCCTAGTCGCTATGTACGGCCCTTTGTACTGGCCTTGTTTACTCAACCAGATAGTAAACCTGGCTTGCTCGCTACAGTCCATTGCAGCTATATTAATTTTAAAACTTTTAAAATAATATTTTAAAAAGATTTTGCTTAAGTGCAAAATCTTTATCTTTGCGACTATTTTGTCCATCTAAACACACACAAATTAAACAAGGAATTAAAAAATAATTTCGTTATAGATCACGCATTTATGGCAGTAAATATAAAGTGTCCTCTTATATAAAACATATGTGAATCGTTAACATCTGACGTTCAACGAAAACAAATATCCCGACAGTTTTCCCTTCATTTTGAATATGATTTTTATGATTAAATTTCAGTTTATTTAAGATGTGAAATATACATTTTTTCAAATTTAAAAAAGAAAGTGTTTACACAATAATGCCTCATGTCTAGACATAACGGTTTGTCGTTTGTTTGCGATGTGGAATGTTTTTTTCAGCCCAAAGATTATAAAAAATAAAAAAACATTAGTATTATTTCGATCCAGAGTTCAATAGCATACGCTAACAAATTTCCGATTTATAACAAAATTCTCTATACAATGCTGTAAAGGCCCTACTATAAACACGAATTAATTGCACAAGTTAATTATATTTCAGGAGCTAGGCAAAAGTATTCAGTTTTGATATCGCCCCCACAACTCCTCGCGACAGTCGCCTCTGAAGACGATTCTAATCATCGGAAACAAAACTTCTCTTTGCACAGTTTCCTTTTGTCTCATCTCTTTATGATTTCCCACGAGGGAGGAGCGTTGGGGCAAAACATATTCGGATCCAGTAAATATCCATTTACGGACCAAAGACAGCTTGTTATTGCCTTAGTCGACGAATATATTGTCGTTTGAATTTTCAGTCATCTTTACCCGAAAGATATTTACCCTACATGAGTATTATTTTGAATGATTAAATTATTTATTTAAATTTCTATCTTGGATTACTGATAATAATAATGAAAAGTTATTGCGCAAACAGCATTATTACAAATTTCTCTGAATTTAATGTTATATTATTTTTCCCAAAATAGGCCTGCATTTTTCATCACTAATTTAATGGAATAACAATTGTTGTTAAAATACTAATAACTAATAATAATAAAAAACCTCTAACTACAAAAAACTGTACATGTACATGCAACCTGTACATATCTGTTACCAAGTAATCATCCTCAGACGTTTGGCAAACAGTATTAACTAACAATACTAAATCTACTGAAGTACTAGATTTTAAAAAATTGTGAATAGAGAGAGGTTTATGAGTATTATTTATTAGTTTTAGATATTTGCAGTTGTTAGAGGCTCGCAGGAGTTTTATTGATGACGTCAGAAAACAAAGTATTTAAATTACGACAAATCTTAACGAAATCAGAAAGCCTAATACCATGCCAGAGGGGATAAACTGATAAAAAAAAAGAAATAAATGTAATTTCTGTGTTAAACTTGAAACATATTTCATCTCGTCTCTAAACCGTTACATCATTTTATCTTTGTTCCATTACAACTTTGATATCTAATGATACTGTAATGATGTCTTTCAAAAATCTTCTCTTACAATGCCCATTAGAACATAGATTATTTTAAAATAATTTCAGATACACGCATACAAATAATATATATTATTTTGAATTTATTGCACAACCTCGTTTGTGTTAACTTTGACTTTTACTCTTTGACTCTGCATTAGTATTATTTTTATCTTGGATTACTCGTTTTAGTCTGATACGTTTTTAGTTCGGATAATAAGTATGAAAGATATTTGAGCAAATAGCATTTTACAAATTTCTCTAATATTCATGATACATTTTTTCCAAAAGATGCCTTTTTTACCATCACTAATTAAATGGAAAAATTATTGTAGTTAAATACCAATCTATAATAATCTAATGGTGGTTTGTGTGTGTTTGTCGGTCTGTGTGTGTGCGCGCGCGCACGCGTGTAACTCAAACACGTAAAAAATACTGGACTCATCGAGCTGAAATTTTACATTGACATACTAAAGGTCTCTGGTTAACAGAGGCTTCTTTTATTTAGAAACTATACCAATGCACCGTTCCAGTGGCCTTTGAAACACCCTTAACACTCAATTATCTATACTCAATTATTATATACTTGGCTTAATCAGCTAGGTAAAAGTATTTGTAAAAGACACTTTTAAACACAAACAAATAGGCGATAGAAACTGTTTATTGTTTTTCATCTGTTATGGTTAGTTATACTTTACAGATGTCATGTTACAAGCAGAATTTTTTCTTTCTCTTGGTGTTTCAAAAAAATAATTGCTAAAGTTTATGAGCTTTACTTTATTGGTATATTTATTGAGATATAATTTAAGGTTAATAAATTTAACCCAAACACAAATGCTAATTAAACCAATACAAATATACGTCAACCCTGTACGAAGAACGGGTACTATTCCACTAATAGGTAATACTAAATAACCTCTAACCCCAAACACTTTCAGTGCAACCTTTACATATTTCCCTGCGGAAATTTACTTGTTAATATAACAATACATCAGGTTAGAATAAAAATATTTGTGGCTAGAGTCTTATGAGTATTGTTGATTACTTCCAGAGATAAGTTTTGTTAAAGTCTTGCAGGAGTTTTATTGATGACGTCAGAAAACAAAGTATTTAAATTACGACAAACCTTAACGCAATCACGAAGCACAATACCATGCCAGAGAAGGATAAACTGATAAAAAAGGAAATAAATGTAATTACTTTCTACAACTTGAAACATATCTCATCTCGTCTCCAAACTTTCCCCTTCATTATATCTCTGTTCCATTAAACTTTGAAATGTGACCGTGTTCTAATAATGACTATAAAAAATCCTCTATTGCAGTGGGTGTTAGATATTAAAGATTTGTAAATATTTTAAGACATAAGCAAAAAAAAAATTGATTTTTGTATAACTTGATTTGTGTTAACTTTGAGCTTTAAGTTATTTAAAACAAAATCAGTAATAAATAACTTGTGATAGAGTGATAAATAATGATAACAAACATAATAAGATACATAGTTGAGTACGATCTTATTTTAAACATGCGAAAAGAACTGTGATATAGAAAATTGTGTTGTCCTATAAAAAATTATTTTTATTTGTATGTTGAAAATATTGAATACGTTTATATTTTTACAATTTTGTTGGCCTAATATTGTCTTTCCTTTAGCTTAAAAACACTTTCAAACCAATACAAGTTTCAAACGCATGTATAATTTTGTATTTTACCAATTAGTGTTTAGTTAATCTTTAAGATGATGAAAGATTTGAGGAAACGTATTGCTTCGTTATATTATTAGAGTATATTTTATGATTATTATTCTTTTTCAGGAATTGGTACTTTAGAATAAATTTGGTTTTATAAAATTGCCCAAATAACGGTATAACTACCTTTGGATATTTGTTAAATAGTTGAAATTTAAATTACTACATCCTTAAAAGACAGTAAATTTCAAATAAAAGGTATTCAAAAAACAACTACTCACCAGAAATTTGGCATTGAAATTTCAAACATTCTACGAGATCTTAAAGTAATGGAAAAAGGTAAGACGGACGAAAAAGCTCAATTTATTTTTAGCTCCGGAATAAAATTAACATTACTTTTCCCTTTTTTATCACGTGCCTTTCTACCCTGATATGCTGTTAGACTTTCAGATAGCGTTAAAATTACGGCTCGTCTGGCAGTTTGTTTTCTGACGTCATCGGTACAAGTCCAGCAACAACCAGCCAGATGTACTTATAGAAAAGATTGTTTAACAAAATGTGGCTTCCTTTATCCTGCATACTTTGCAAATGGCCGCCATTAACGCCAAACGTGATACCAGCTCATTAGTTTACGTATCTATTAATTGAGCAATTTTCGACCGTTAAAAGTTATAAACTTCCTAGATTCAGTTGCAATAACTTTTCAGTGAACCCCCAAATCCCTTCATACCGGCAATGGAGTGCCCTATTGGGATCTGGGCCGCTGCATCCAAATACAGTCAACAGACCAAACATTCTATCTCTGAAACACTGCCCTGCTCATTCAAATTGTTTAATTAGTTCTGCACCCTTGAACGATTTAGGGTCAGAATGAATTTTACACCCCAAGACCTTTCAACCATGTTTCATGAGAAATCCTATCTAAAATATGAGTGCCTCATAGGATGTACTGGCAGGTGTTATTTTTTTAAAATTAAAATTACTTGCAACGGACAAGGTCAACTAATCCTAGGATTCTATTGTTCTCTCATTTCTTATTTAATTCCTAGTTTACCTTGAGTATATTTCAAACTTTATCCCAACTTCTCTCAAATTTGACTTTGGTCAAATGGAGACACTTAGGTCACGATTAATGGACTTAGGATTGAAGGACCAACACGGCAGGAAATGGGAGCATTAGAGAAAGAGAGGAATGTATTATTTGAATCGCTTAGTGTGGAAAACCCTGATAGGTCACGAGTTAGACATTACATTTTACCCATACAGAGTGGCATAAAGTACCGTACGCGCCAAAATAAACTGAATGAGGTAGAATAACCGATATGGGGTCGTACTTGGTATTTTTATAGAAATTCTCAGGAGATATTGTGGTGCCAAAAATGGAGAGTTTGAACCTGCCCTGTTATTCACAGTAGTTCCACAAGCATTGAACAAGCAGCCACACTACCTTAGACTAAATTGCTTTCCTTAAAGAACCTTTGGTCACCCCCTCTTCTCCTTTAAAAAAACTTTCCCTACCAAACCCACTGCCTGTCTTCTAACGCTTACGTCTAGGGTATGATGCAAGAGAAGATTTTTCACGATGTTTCTCCAACTACCATCGTCCAAGTATAGGAAAAAATAAACGTGTCCATAACGCACAAAACCTTTGCAAACTGTACGAATTTTGCATCAAATCAAACGAAGGTCATACAGAACATGGGTATACCCTTAGACCTGTTTTCACCGGTTCTAAACTTGTTTCATTGATTTACGAATAGAAATAAAGATTGAAATGATACATATTCCATCTTTGCCGTGATTTATTACCTAAATCCATTAGAAATGAGGAATGAATTCAGCACCGATTCTGAAATTTGACAATTTCCTGACTGATGTCGAACGATATTATTAATTAAAACTTGTTTAAAACAATGTGTCAATCACATATAATAGCAAACCTGAGGCTAAGCATAGCACATTAAGTGTACAAACAATTGAAAATACAAAAGTAATTACACACGAATTATTTTGCTCTTCATGGTTTCAAAAGACAATATTTTTTAAAGAATTTTCACACATTCATTTTCAAATTCCGCCAAGTTGTGTCGAAAACGTAAATTTTCTGTTTACTAATTAATGAAATATAAATATTATGGAACTTGACATTCTCAGTGTAAATTTCATCTTTATTTAAAAACACAATTAATTACACAAATTTTTTAAAATTTTGAAGTAATTTAAAAAATCATCTAATGCGCAGCTGGTTATCCTGGGGGCGTAGCTAACTATCATCAAGAGCATTAGTTCTAACCAATAATAAAATCCCAAAATAAATAGATTCATACGAATATTTATATAACAGTCAAGATTTACCAGAAGTATAAACAAACCCTATAGCGATGTTTTCCACGCTTATACATTGACGCTCATTTCTTTACTTTCCTTAAATAATATCATGAACAAACTCTATTGATCCGATTCAATAAACCCGTTCCCATTGCGTTCAGCATTTGCCAAGAGTACGTGACTCAACCGCCTACTGTGGAGATCACGGCCTTTGATTTCATTCTGTTCACCCTAAGTTTTGTTATTTCACGTTTCCCTTATCTTTCCCGCTCAGTTACGGTGGAAAACTAAAGATCATTGAATAAAGTTCCTGCACAAAATTGTTCTCAACCCTAAACACTGTACTTCACGCCTCACAACGCCTGTACTTCACATTGTACAGGCGAAAACATCTAAATGTAAATCTTCGTCTCTCTATTTAAGAACAAAATGAAATGATTTTATGGTATGTAACACATAAACACCCTCTAAAACTAAGAGCTTGTGGTAAACGTATGTGGATTTCGGATACAAAGCAATCATCCCCAACAAAATCAAAACGAGTTAATGTAGTCCGTAAGTAAGAGAAAGAGGGCCTCCTAGGATAATGTAGCACCTGTCGCTCGACAAAGGTTGTAGATGGGCAAGCCTATATAACGCCTGTGATATTTGGTACGAAGTAACACTAGGATTGTTAGGTGATTTATTGCTCCTCCCCAAAACACTCGACCAATTCCCCTACTAGGCGTAGTCTCACATTCTAGATACGAATATATCGCCTAAGACTAAAAATAAAAATTTTCTAATTGAAAGGGAATGTTGAAAATAATGCATTGGAAGAGATTGTGGGATAAATCTAAGGGTAGTACTAATGAGCCAAGGAAATATCCAGCTTTCAGATAAAGGGGCGTGAATGAAAGTGTTTGTACCAACTAGATACTAGCCCAGCCCAATTTTAGCTCTTGGGGATCATTTTACCTACGTCTCATTTATCTTCTCTTCAGTTCCCCAATTCACAATTCCCTACAACTCAAACTTCCTTTACAGTCAAAACTAACATGAACTCACAATTTTCTTAAACTTAATATTGCCCGTAACAAGAAATTCTTTTGAACGTACAATTCCCTTAAACTTACATTTCACTCAACTCATAATTCCTATAAAATCATAATTTCCCTAAACTTATATTTCCCTTACAGTCACAATTCCATGAAATTCACAATCTAATTTGACTCAATCAGTATTTTGTGCATTAAAGTGTACACTACTTATAGTATATATATTATTATATATACACAATATATTATATAATTATATAATTTATATATATATATATATATATATATATTGGTGCTATAATGAGCTTGATACTATATTGTATGAAGAGTATAATTTTAAGTATTAATTGTGGGCATGTCTCTGTTTTGGACATTGTTGCTGATATGCTTGCACCCAACTCAAGTGAGGGTTACTAATTAAATATCCCCATCGGATCAATGCTCCAAAAACATTGCCTAAGCTCCCACGCTAATCCATTTCCAAATCACATTTCCAGACTAGATTGTGTTTAATGGGAACTTCACGAACCTACTACAGCCGAGGCTCGTAGCTTTAACGAGGTGATTTTACGTGATTTTTAAAGTTAGTGAACAATCATATTCTGTGCTATGAAATGCTAAGTAGAAAATAGACATGATACTTTATTTAGTGCCATCATCACTGTTACATTACACATAAATTTCCAAAGTATATTTTTCAATTCCTTCTATTAGTTTACACACTTCCTTTATACTTTGTACAACTTTTCGAACATAATTATAATACTCATTTTAACTCCACTCAAGTTCAAATACCTTATCTATAACTTTTAGAGGATGACACATGATGTTAGTATGGTGTTTTCATAATATTCATTAAATATATTCATTGAAGTAAGTTTATTCTTACGTGGGAAAAACGTTTCACAAAAAGGGCAACATATTCAATATTGTTAAATCGTCGTATTTAGAATAAAATAAGTGATAACATATGATTTCATAAAACAGCTGATAATATGTTCAGGTTATGTAGTAGAACAGCTGTTTTAACGCTCAGGTAACGTTACTTTATTTTTATTAAATGTAATTTTTTAATAAAAATAACTAAAGATAATTATTATACTTTACGAAGTGAGAATTGACATTGAAGTTTTATAATTTTTGTTTCTTTTTTATATGGTTTGATTATATTAAAGAGAGGTTATAGAGCTGTGTGTGAAGAGTGCGAACCTTATTTGTTTCGATAAATTACATATAATTTGTTTGTCGAACTGCCTCAGCACATTTACAAATCTTAAAGGGAATTTAAAAGTTTGGGGCTCAATCCCATTTACCAGCGTTGGAGATAACACACACCTAAAATGGTTTTCGTTGTTTAACCTTTGGATAACTGATTAGTATGTACATGTGGTGTTGATCACATTTTTTGTTGTTACGACGTCTGTAAATCGCTAATTTCAAAATTTTCTAAATGTCAGAAAAAATGGAAAATAATTATGACCGTTTCAATGATATACTTTCTCAAGATTCCTTTGGACTTATAATATGGAATATTAAAGGTAAAAAAACTAAAGTTTGTATAAAAAGGTTATTAGATCAATTAATTCCTAAATTTTATAAAAATCAATTACATATATATGATTTTAATGTTCACGCTTGTACATATAATTAAATGTAAAACTTATTCATAGTAGCATCTACTTTGTGGTTCACTAAGGTCGGTAGTTTTAGTAAATATGTTTCATTGGCAATCCTGAAGTTAGGATTGGAATACATCTTACGGAAAAACGTCCATATAAAAACCTTAAAGATAGTGCTACTATAAGCAAATGTAACATATTATATATGTCTATTTGTTTAAGTATAAACATTTAAGAATATACTGAAATAATATCAGGTAATATTTGTTACAGTAGTATCACCATAGCTGCCATCAGGCAATGAATAATACATGCTTCGACATCTACGTGGAAAATGTACGTCTCTTGCAAAAACAGAAATATTATTTTATTACAAATTGCATAAATAAAATAAATGCTATACACTGTTTGAGAACATGATAGTGACTTGTGTGTAAGGCAAAGGAGGAATTCGCTTGCATTACAGCTCAGGTAGACACTAACAATTGCTTGGCTTTATGTATGTGTCACAGATGCGCCAACAACACTGTCTGGGACGCTGCATCTCCAGACTCATGAAGTCGGTTTTAATTAAAACTTCACGAGATGCCACAGCCGGTACTTGCAGCTTTGGGGACGTGTTTGTACGTGACAAAAGCGAGTGAACTCGTTTTGTTCAACAAACTTCAATTAAAGGTTTTGCGATATTATTTCTTAACCACTTTGATCACCTTAATATCTAACTACATGAGAATATTTTTCAGTCATTTTGTTACATATTCATAATGAAAGAATGGATATTATAATATTCAGTATAAAATAAAATATAATATTGTACCTAAAATTGAATTACAATAGTACAATCAATTTTATATATTTTAAAATTATAATGTTTAAAACTTGTATCAATTTTACATCTAGGGGAAATGGAAATTATATCTAACACAATAGGAATTTTAAATAAGTAGGAATTTGAAGTTATTATAAATTTTAAATAAATAGGAATAATTAGGACACCTCAACATCATTTCAGTTGATTAGGAAGGGTAACGTAACTAGTATGACATAACGTTTGAGAGACAGAATAAATTCAAGAAACGTAGAAAAACTCACAAAACGTTTAGAAAATATTGAGTTAACTCGACTCATTAAATAAATAACTTGACTGTACAGTAATTTTCTAGTTCATTTCTACGGGGAGGGGGAGGGGAGTGAAGAAGGAAAAGCATGTTAAACATCTCACATTTGCCCTTTGTCTCATTTAACCCAATAAAACTAGATCCACTTGTGTAAAATTTTAAATTAATAACTTTAGGAGATCTGAACTACTTAAGCTACTGTTTGCAAAAATTAAGTGTCCACTTGTTTTCTATGTCACTGGTATTTTTTTTAAGCGCTTCGGAGCTTATGAGACTTTTGCTAAACCAACAAGTATTACTGTTGCAAAAACATCGTAAGCTTGACTAAATATCAACCACTCATAAAACTCCAAAGTTTTTAACAGCAGTGTATATTTTTGTTCTGTTTGTTGTGGTATATGTTAATCCATCTTAGTTTGTTGTTTGTTTAGGTATCAATTTTTGAAGAAGGAACGATGTTTTTGAATAGCGTAAAACGTTTTCACAAACAAATGTCGTTAAGCATTGCATAAAAATAAATATGATAATGTGACATCATTAGCGTCTGATCGCCTAACATTAGGTTATTTTATTGCAATTTTTAGAATTAAAGACCTAGCATTATAAGTGAAGCCTAATCTTATACTTACATCTTTGTTATTGCTATGACAGGCTTTAGTGATAGATACATATCTTAAAAAGAAATAGAAATGAGTATTTTATATTTTCCATGAAAATTGCAGCGCATAGCTTGAAAGGTTCATAACAAATTATCGTGTTCAAGGCCTTTGAATTAAAGACCTGGAATTAAAGATGGGCCAAATCCTCCAAGACCTTCCATATATTTACCGTTATAGACTGCAAAAAAAAAAACGTTTCGACATTTGAGTAACTGTATGCAAATAAATGTCGTCTGTATTCCTTTCAGTTTATAATGAAATAATAAACTATAAATGACGAAGCTATTCAGTCTTCATGTATGCACTGACAGGCTTGTGATGAACAATTTTTTTAAAAGTAACTAGAAATTTTTCTTTCAAATTTTCCATACAACTTCAGCCCATTAGTTTGAAGAGTGCATAAGCAATTAGGGCGCTGAATGGAGGCTCCCAGTATCCGCGCGACACTGCGCCTGGCCTTTATTCGCGACTAAATGGCATTCCTCTATTCCAGCTGATTGCGTTGTAGCCTACCGACTACTTTAATTAAAATTACAAGTGGGTCGATGGTGCTGCGCTCTGGCTGGGGTTTGAATTAAACTAAGTTGTAAAGTTGGTTTCAAAGCTGGAAATTAAAGCCGATTGAGGGTTCTTTGTAATCGTCGATTGCGGTTCTTATAAGGGGAATGAAGTCCTTTAGCTTATCCTTTAGTTAAACCTACGTTGTACGAATGTGATTGGAAAGAGAAAGTCAAGGATTTATATTTTAAGTAACACAAAACACATATTGTCACTAAGGGAAATTTAACACTGCAGTAAATGTAGTTCCCTTCCGTCTTACAATAAGACTGGAGAATTAAATCCCATATAAGAACAAAGTTTAAACTAAAACAAGTAACGGTGAAGCTATGTAAATCTATGAAAAGAGGGATTTCTTAAAGTAAAAGAAGACATATACAAACGGCTAATGTAGAGAAATGAGCGAAACACTTGAACAGAGACGGAAAAACTACACAACTAGAAAAACATATAATAATATTTATAGAAATGACATCAATACGACTGACAAAAATTGAAGAAGAGGATAGTTAATAATTATGATGAGAGTAATATAATAACATAAGAATGCACGACTATAAAATTCGTCTAGAAAATACAATATTTACAAAGCATAACGACATTTATAATGCATATCGACATTTACAAAGCCTAACGACATTTATAAGGCGTAACGTCATTGATAAAGCGTCACGGCATTTATAATGCATATTGACATTTATAAAGCCTAACGACAATTACAAAGCGTCGCGGCATTTACAAAGCCTAACGACATTTACAAGCCTAACGACATTTATAATGCATATCGACATTTACAAAGCCTAACGACATTTACAAAGCCTAACGACATTTATAATGCATATCGACATTTACAAAGACTAACGACATTTACAAAGCGTAACGGCATTTATAAAGCCTAACGGCATTTATAAAGCGTCACGGAATTTATAAAGTATACCGACATTTATAAAGCGTAACGACATTCATAAAACATAACGACATTTAAAAAGCATGAAATCATTTATAAAGCATATCGACTTTTATAATGCATATCGACATTTACAAAGCCTAACGACATTTACAAAGCCTAACGACATTTATAATGCATATCGACATTTACAAAGACTAACGACATTTACAAAGCGTAACGGCATTTATAAAGCCTAACGGCATTTATAAAGCGTCACGGAATTTATAAAGTATACCGATATTTATAAAGCGTAACGACATTCATAAAACATGACGACATTCAAAATACATGAAATCATTTATAAAGCATATCGACTTTTATAATGCATATCGACATTTACAAAGCGTAACGGCATTTATAAAGCCTAACGGCAGTTATAAAGCGTCACGGAATTTATAAAGTATACCGACATTTATAAAGCGTAACGACATTCATAAAACATAACGACATTTAAAAAGCATGAAGTCATTTATAAAGCATATCGACATTTACAAAGCCTAACGTTATTTATAAAGCGTAAAGGCATTTATAAAGCCTAACGACATTTATAATGCATATCGACATTTACAAAGCCTAACGACATTTACAAAGCGTAACGACATTTATAAAGCCTAACGGCATTTATAAAGCTTAACGACATTCATAAAACATAACGACATTTAAAAGGCATAAAATCATTTATAAAGCATATCGACATTTATGAGGCATAACGTCATTTATAGAGCGTAACGACATTTATAAAGCAGAACGTAATTTATAAAGCATACAGAAATGTATAAAGCGTAGCGACATTTATACAGCATAACGACGTTTATAAATCATAACAACATTTAAAAAACATAACAACATTTATAAAGCATAAGGACATAAAATAGGCATAACGACATTTATAAATCATTACGACATTTATAAAGCGTAACGACATTTATAGAAAATAATGACATTTATAAAGCATAACGACTTAATGATGGACAAACTACCTTAATTGAATACTATAAGGCCCAAGTAAGGCAGCTATACCCTTCCAGGGCTCTCCTACACCAAGTATCGTGGTATAAATAAATAAATTAACTATTATCTTACTATTCATTAAAGTTACTTATGATACAAGAACACACTAAAATCACTCACATCCACACGGATAAAGTATGATATCTCGGATTGCCGTGAAGGCAATACTAATTCATTTAAAAGTAAGATACAAATTATTTTTTGAATTCTTTTGGAGCATTTATATATTCTCCAAACATTTATGAATAATATATTTACAGGAAAACACTACATACAAATAACAAGCCCTTACGTGGAAGCTACTTTAACCTGCTAGCATTTACCCGCTTCAGCGGTTTTAAATCAGATTATGCTGCTTCAGCACTCACAAAGTTAACAATTACCAACGATTCCCGCTGATGCTTTCCTCGAGCCTTTGCGGGCTTTAGATTTGTCGCCGATTTAGAGTTTGAGATTTCCCAAAAGAACCGGATTTAAATTTTAATTCTTCAATGATTTGCTGAAATAATATGTGGGGTGTATTTTATGTCGGGTTGTATTTTAAAGGCTATTGAATCAATATGCTTAAAGGGTGGAAAATATAGAGTACCATAAAACATACGTAAATAAAATAAATAAATAAAAAAACACACAAATAATACTTGTTTGCAAGCTTTACAGTTTCTCACGATTTAGACCCAAACTAAATTATGCACAGATAACCGTTACTTACTTGAACAAGAAATTTATTTATTTCAAAATATACCTTTGTTCAAATTTATGTATTTTTAATTTTTAAAAAAATTTAAGTTAAAAAAAATGTTTAAAAAGTTTCAAACTATTAGTAGTTGTTTAGTGACGTAGGCCTAATCATAACAGTTTTATAATAATTAATATTTTCCTTCTTTCATTTTTCAATTTATCTGTTCTGTTTTTTTTTACAACTGCACACATTGTTTAACATATCCTCATTTTTTATTATCACTCTGCTGTTTCAACTTTGTCCGTATTGATTGTATCACTCATCGGTTTTAGTAGTATGTTTAGTTTTTAATACATCTTGCTCGTTATTTCCTTCATTTAAGTTTTCTTCTTCACACTATCTTAATAATCTTCCAATTCGTCCTGTTAGCTCACAATCTTTCTATATTTTACAAATTTTTTAGATAATAAGATATTTTTTATTCATCCATTATAGTTTTTGAACTTGTAGTGGATGACACCTCATGTTATATACTTTTTACAAATATTTATTCAATAATTAAAATTGAAGAAATAATTTATGTCTTATATTGGAGACAAATGCTTCACAAAAGCCGTAATGTATGCAATAAATGATATATATTTTAAATATATAAATATTGTTTAATTCGTTCAATGTGGCTCTAAATAAGTGATAACATATGCTTTCATAAAACAGCTGATATTATGTTATTGGTTATGTGATAGAACAGCTGAACGCATGTGTTATGCCATTTTAATTATAACAATTATAACTATTTATGATAAAGTAACTAAAATATATTTTTTCTTTGTTGACCAAATTAGTAATTGACATCTAAAGCCAATCACCACAAAGAAATTAATCCCCTCATTATAAATAATCGAATGTACATTCCAAAGAAACAATCTTCAGGAGTCGGTAGAAATTTATATATTTTTTTTATTTTAGATATTAAGTTTTGTATTTACTGTGACTAGTTAACCATATCTATTCCTGTGCATTCACATAAACAAATAGAGACATGCCATCGCTGATATACGCTTAGGCAGCCCTGTTTGTCTAGTTATTTCACTGTAAACTTTTCCTCTCCGTCACGGTAATGGAGTGTCAACTACAGCCTCTCACTTCACCGCACACGACATATCTTCCAGCATACTTTGACATTACACTCACACATTACCACAATGTTTAAGAAATATTTTCAAAAATACATAAAGATTTCAGTAATACACCAAGTAAAGTGAAAAGTGAGTATATATTTAAATTTATAAATTATTTAAAATGTAAATTTTAATTCCGACGAGAAGAAAACTTTAGTAGTATAGTGTCACATAATACCCTGCCCATGATTTCCAGAAGCTGTTCGTGTTCTCGAACATGGTGGCTAATGCTGGCATTACTAAGCGTGTTATTGTGAAAGAATTTTAGAGAAAGGAAGATGGTGACAAGACGAAGAGGTTATGCTAAGAGTAACTAAACTTTCCGTTCTTACTTGTCAGAAACAAAGAACCCAAAGATAGATGCATGCAGAGGATAATATAGAGTCAAGGATTTGAATTAATGCCAATACAAATGCAACCTCAAACTCGTGACTCCGACCCGTAGCACCTGTTCCCATGAGCCTTTCGACCTCGCTGTAAGACATGGACTGGTGACCGGCCCGATTCTTCGATGATACGATACTCCAACGAGACAGAACTGTTTCGACAACTTTTTCCAAAACACTCAGGGCCATTAGAACCTCCCAAACACTCAAGATTTCCGCAATGTCGATACTCCGTAACGGGGGGCGGCAAAATTATGACCCACGGGCCACATCCGGCTTAACCAAATACGATAAATGAAGAATTCCTTAATAAAAGTTTTAAAGCAAAAAAAAAGAAGGGAGAAAAAACCAAACCTCTGTAGTTATATTTTAGTTAATTATTTGTATAATTGTCACACAAACATAGCATATATGGGAATAGTCACTCATTAAATACTTGGTTTTCTGTTCCTCCCCACTATACGCAACTTAGCTCTCCGCAAGTTCCTACAAATAAGTATATTGGAGGCTTTGCCCATCTCGTTCTTTGTAATTCCAGTAGTATTAGTGTTCAATTCTGACAACTCAAGAAGTCAATTCCTTTAAAATCTACTTTAAAATGTATTTTCTTCTCTAGATGGAATAACAGTATAAATGCCAGGAAACTAAGTTTACCCAAGTCTTACAATGGTATCAAGATCTTTTCAACAATCACTTCAACATTTACGTACATGTTCTTGTTATTATTCTGAGCGTGTCTGGACGCCATTGGGAAATAAAGTTATTTAAGGTTTTACTTTAAACATAATTGTTACAAACATAGAAACATTATTTTATTTAAATAAATAAAACTTCTATACCTCAAATAACTTTTTCATTTATTTAAAACCTTTAGTACATTTCAGTTGTACCAATCATCCTCAGAGGTAATATACAATACAAACTACACGTTTTGTGTTTTTGTAAATTAACTCTGAGGATGATTACTAAGCAATTAAAATGTACAAAAGATATTAATTAAACAAAATCGTTATTTGTGGTATAGAGGTTTTATTTATGTAAATTATTCATTACGCCACAGTTGATTCCCTAGATGATTTCTCGAATATTATATTGTCCTTTTTTTAAACCTATTTTGTTTTAGTCGAAAGTCAGATAAATGTATTTTGCCTGTAATAAATACGATATCTTTCTATATAAACTTATTAATTGTGTGAAACATATCTCTGGCTTAGAAAACAAACTGGAGCATTATAAAAATATTAACAATCCAGAGTGTAATAAATGCTATTTTCCACTTAATAATTTAAGGGGAGCAACGTTCCCTATGTTCGGCCATGTTAACTTAGGTACATTTATTTCATGCAACACTAAAGATACAACTATCAAATGTTGCACAGTGCTTATATGGTTCTTTCTACATATCTTTAACAGAGGATATTTAAAATAATGTTTTGGTCATGAGATATGATTTTCTCTAAACCCTTTTTAAATTGTAATGTTTCATGTATAAAAATATTTATATTATATTTATAATATTTATTAGGGTTTTAGGAAAACCCTCTGGTCTGTTTGTTTACAATACATATTAAAATATGTTTGCCAAATTGTATCATTGTAGCTTGAATGGTTTCTGAGAAAAGTTTACATAAAGTTTAAAAAACAGGGGTTTCGGGAATCGCGGAAATAAATTTAGAAGTGCACTGAAAAGGTAAGTTACATACTTTTAATAATGTCTAGCTGCATATGAGGGGTTGTCTAGTCCTTCCTCCTCTTCGAATTCATCTTCCAATTGTCTCTTTTTCAAACTTCATTCTTGTCTGCACTTCTTTTTCAATTCGTCAATTGCTTTATCTGCTTTCTTTACACGCCGTATGTCAAGCACCTTCATTGCTTTTACACAGTTTTCACCAGCTTGTAAGCGCATAACTTTGAACACAAAGCACTTTGAAATGTTCCCCTTGTTGTAATAAGCAATGACATCATATACACCAAGTTTTAGTGTGTTGATCCTCACAAAAACTCTTTTTGGGACGCGGCTCCAAATTACGTTATTGAGGGACTCATTTATGTTCTGAGTTCCACCATGTGCGCACTTACTCAACAGAATGGGGTTTGACAGATCTCTGAATACCTGTTTGATTTCAAGCAAAACAGCTTTTGGTAGGTGAGTGTGCTCTGCATGTTTATATGGAACACCATCTCTTACTGATTGTTGGTATTTACACCAGAAATTCTCATCTTTTGGACATTAGCTATGTTGCGGTTCTAAATCAGTTGAGCCTAAGTGGAAGTATTCTGCCCATATGGATTGCCTCATTGCTTTCAGACCTATTTTACAATTTCTTCTTATAGCAAGGCCGTAGTACAATTTTATGGTGGTTATAGCTGCCTCTGTAAGCCTTACCCGGCCACCAATAGTTTAGCCATCAGAAAATTGTTTTTAGAATTCCTCAATTTGTATGCTCTAAGACGAGTCCCCCATCCGTTTTTGAACATAGCCCACGCATTCCATTTTTTTAACTACAAAGTTTGGGCCATATGGTTTTGATTCAGAAACTGTTTTCTCTTGGATATCTTGTTCATAGATCTAGTTCATATTACGATGTACATGCTTTTACACAGATTGTAGCAGGAGCTCAAACTTTGTCGCGCAAAACTTTCATGAACGCCTGAATATATATTTTTATTACATAACGAAGGAACAATGCAAATTATGGGTGTTGTATATCATTTTAAAGAGTAAATTCTAAGCTATGTTTTAATGTGAAAACCCCAAAATTGATTGTTTTTTCATCACGTTTCTCCCCTTAATGTCTTATAATGAATTTTGAACCAATTTTCATTCTAAATACATGATTTAAAACCGTTTGATAAATTTTGGCAGTATTTGTACAAACACGTTTAGAATCAGCTGACTCCGGAAGCTAATTCATTCACTAATGTGCCGTCTATTAAACACGTTATCGCCGTGGGAGGTTTACTAGCAAAGAGACATTATGAAATTCCTCCCGCTCGTGACCTAAATATTTCCGAGCTGGTTAAATACAATTATACTACACTGTAGTTATTTAATAAATGGCAAATGTTTGTACATCTAGCATAGTTTCAAACCAAAGCGTTCAAGATCAAAATAATAGAATGAAACGAATAAATAAGTGCATAGGCCTATGTAAGTCCCAGAACCAAACACATGCTGTCTAATAGCACGGCAAGGGAGCACTACGGTGGCCTGATGCAATATTAGATGAGGAATAAACTCAAAGCGACTTGTTTCCAAAATGAAACAAATGAATATTCATTGAAGAGAAGTAAGTGGGACGCTAAGTGCTTAGATAAGAACTAATTGTTCCCATTATGCAGAAAGGTTTATTCACAAGACTTGCTCAAACAGACTTTACATCGCGTAATAAAGCACCTTTCTCAGGGGTAAATTAGTTTCTTGATCGATTCTTGCAATAGTTTTTTTCTTCAGAGAGATATTTATTTGTGATTTCTATCATATGACGTCATCATATGAGCAACCAGTAGCAATACACAGGCACTAGAAGAAGCCATAAATGCAGCCATGACTCGATTCGAGGAATGGGCGTCTCAAAATAAGATGGAAGTTTACGCAGAGAAAACCGTATGCCAGCTGTTCTCCCTGTCAACCAAGCCACACTCCTTCAAAGTGTACTATGGTGGAAAAACTCTAAGCCAAGTTAAGCTATCTAAATACCTGGGCAACACACTGGACACCAAATTATCATGGAACGAGCACATTAGGTCTACCGCTGAAAAAGGGAACAAACGGAACATTTTGAAAAGGTTGACTGCTACCAAGTGGGGAGCCAAGGAGGACGTTTTGATAGCCACCTATAAATCCTTCATAAGGCCTATCCTGGAATATGGCGGGGAAGCCATATATACTGCTAGCTCCACCAATCCTATCCACACTCAAAAATCATCCAGAATAATGCACTGAGAACAATTACTGGAGGTGCAAAATCGACTCCAATAACAGCCATGCAGCTCCAGGCTGGAATCGAGCCACTAGAGGTTAGACGGAACAAAAGAGTTCTCAAGTTTTGGGAAAGATCTAGGAGAGTGGATGGCTAATTCTGGAATGGCTACAAACCGCTAGACGTCACTGGGAGGCGGGGGTCGAATAGCCGAAAAGCCAAGGACGGGCGTTGGCGAAAGTAAAGTAAAGTAATTACCATTGAGCATATATTGTGACCATTGAGCATATGTTGTAAACATTGAGGATATGTCGTAAAAATTGAAAATATGATGTAACTCTGGAGCATATGTTGAGACCATTGACCATATGTTACGGCCATTGATCATATGTTCTCACCGTTGAGCAAATGTTGTGACCATTGAGCATATGTTGTAAACATTGAAAATATGATGTGACTCTGGAACATATGTTGTGACCATTGAGCATGTGTTACGGCCATTGAGCATATGATGTCACCATTGAGCATATGATGCGACCATTGAGAGCAGGATGTACCATTGAGTGTATAATGTGATTTTTAAGCACATGATTCAACCATGGGGCATAAGATGTGACCATTGAGTATATGATGTAACCATTGAGCATATATATAATGTGAGGATTGAGCTTATGAGATGGCCATTGAATATATGGTATGGTAAGTCAGCTCATAGATAGGAGATAACCAATGAGGATACGGTAAGACCATTGAGCATGTTAAACCCGAAACGAGTGTTTTTTTAAAAAGAAAATTGTTGTAAGTATAATGGAATTACCAACATGTTTAAGATAAAATCCTAATACAAATTATAAAATAAACATTAAACATATGCTCGTGTTTGTATATTTGTGACCTCAGTACAGTAACACATTAAAGAGGGAACCCGTGACCTTGTCGGACGTAAGGGTGCACAGAGATATACGGTATTCACATTTGTACACGCTTACTTGAGCCGTGTTCTCCCGCTGCCACCTAAATCATTTAATGCATGCCTTTGACACTCACGACTTGTTGTTTCTGCTATAATTGCAGCGTGAAATATTGCAGTCAGTTATGAATAACGCGACTTGTTTGGCCTTGCGTTAATTTAACTGTATTATTTAATCATTGTTACACAGAGTTTGTGACAGAAAACACACACAGAATCTTGTTCAAGTGTGGTTTATTTTTTAGACATTGAGAACTAGAGTTTTAGTCTCCCATTACGTAAAGTATGAAACCACTGCATTATTATAGTAGCAACTATCCTGCATTATTATTGTAACCACCTGAACACAACGTTTGAAAGGTTTGCAATTTTATTGTATAAGAAAGTAAGAAAATAATACTTCCACAAGTTACTGAAAACATTGCGAAGACGAGACTTAAAGTGTCTTGATCTTCAAAATAACGCAATGGACACAATATTCTTACCTGTTCTGGAAATTAGTAGGTATATGTTTCTCTCCTCATGTTCTAGTCTCCAGGGTCACGAGGTTTCCCATCCCCACATTTACGTATGGGAGTGTCAGTCTTACAAGAATATCAGACTCGAGGAGGACCAATGACAAGTAATGACTAAACATCCAATTGCCATCCTTCTTTATTGCTTCCGCTTTATTGGAGCTCGCCCTGAGACCATCGAGTCGCCAGAGCAGCCATATCACTTCCAACTCTCTCATACATATTTATACTTCTTCATCATTTAGTAACTCAGCAAGATCTGGTAAAAAATGATCGTATTATTAATTATAATGCAATCAATAAATGAACCGGTATTATTTAATTATTTTTAATGGCCCAATATTTATTTTTAATAATAATCTACAAATTAGTAGAAATAAGTTTAAATTGAAGTTAATTGTTAAATTGACTTCTATTACTCCTGTTAGTAAAACCTAAAGCTATGCTTTCAAAAATAAAATACTTTATCACGCATTCAGAAACATGATATTTTTTAATGTATATAATTCGAATTAATAACATTATATATATATATAACTTTATGTATATATATATATATATATATATATATATATATATATATATATATATATATATATATATATATATAACCCAACCCTCTTCGATATCACATATAACAAGATAAGAAAAAAATATTAGTTCAATTCAAATAACACGTGAAATTGATGTAGGTTTAGGTGTGACATTATGTTTCATTTGTTTGTTTTATACAAAATGTCATTTGGTGGTTAATGCCAGACCACCTTATCCCCATCTGCCTTGTATCATCCTAACGACATGTCAGCTGCACGCCTCACAACGCTCATACTCCCATCACTCTAACAGCTCATTCCAATGTAAATGTTACAACATACAGTTCATTTAAACGTCATCTGATCTATTTGTAAGTTTTACATTTAGAAATCTATTCAATATATAAGTAAATTAAAACTGAGCCCGATGACCGTTGCAAGCGTTAGTGCAATGCGTTAACTAGTTACATGTTGCATTGTTTTTAAAGTTTGAAGCTTTCGCAAGACGGAAAACTCAGTTGTGGTTGTGTCTAAACAGTATTTTTATATATTTGCCTCTTTAATAGAATTTCTGTTGTAGTGCTTCTTCTTAATTATATTTAATATTAGATTATTTTTTATTTGGGAATGACTTTTGTGTTTTCTATTGATAGCTTTAGAACATAACATACTTTTTGTGCTACCACGTCACCATTATACTATGCTTCCACCCTTGATCCAGATCAACGAATTATTCTGCACTCTAGTATGTTGTCTTCTTGTGCAATTAGCGTTTTTATAGGAGTCTTTATTAATTATATATTTTAATTAATTGTTTTTTATATTTTGTGTTGATATTGTTTTTTCCCCAAAATACTCAGAACCTATATATAGGCATATCGTAACATTTTTTTCAATTTATATTATTGCTATATCGACTGTGGAGACGAACTCTTTATCCGTTACTTTCTTTGTGATTTTGTGTTTTGGTTATTTTGTGTGATAATATACGACCGTTTGGGTTTATCGTCACATCTCTCTATTCTGCATTCGCAGTTCTTTACCTTTACATTCGGATAGAACCTCTCCTTCACTTCCTCTCTCTCTCTCTCCCTCTATTTGTCTCCTTCCAACATTATACATCTCCTGCATCTTCTTCTTCGTATAGGAAACATAATATTTTATCATACATTGCGCTCTGATCATGCTAATTTTGTTTTTTCAATAAACTTTACCTAATTATTTCTACAACATATTTTATATATATATATATATATATATATATATATATATATATATATATATATATATATATATTTGTAGCTTTGCAACATTGATTTCTTGTATTCATTTATCACTTTCACTATATGTACTTAGAGTAGGTACCACTTTAATACCAAGTAAGATTCATAATACAATAAATATATATAGTGAAAGTGATATATATATATATATATATGTGTGTGTGTGCGTATGTGTGTGTGTATGTGTGTGTGTGAGTGTGTATGTGTATGTGTATGATTGTGTGTGTGTGTTTTGTGGGTGTGTGTATGTATTTGTATTGTGTGTGTGTGTGTTTGTGTAACGTATTTATTGCTACATAATAAGCATGATTGCCACATAAGTGTATTTTATCGATGGCGTGTGGTTGTGTGTTCTATAAACAACCTTATTGAACGTATTTCACAAAGCTGTGCCTTAAACAAATATCTATGGATATCTAAATACGTAGAATATCAAACACTAGACAAAAGTAATTACTCATACACAAATATCAACCGAGTAACAGCGGGTGAGCGATGAGCGATACTGACAGACACAGATACAGGTGTAACATACAAAATATGTCATCTGTGGCGCACAGCTAACAATGGAAGCGGTGGAAGATTAAACGTATCATGTAATATGCCAAAGCGGTTTGCATCTCTGTGTCGGCGCAGGTGACGTCATTAAAACCGTATCATCTTTGTAGTAGTTACTTTGCATGTAATCACTGTTTTCAACGAGCCTAATTTAGAAGGTAAATATTAATTGACAAAATGCTTATAAAGAATTAAAAAATTACAATTATTCCATTACATTATATATATATATATATATATATATATATATATATATATATATATATATATACATGTATATCTGTGTATATGTGTGTGTGTGTGTGTGTATGTTTATTGAGTTTTAAATGTTTTTTTTATATGTTTATATTCCATTTGAGATCAATCTCAGTTAGTAATTACTAGTTCTCGAAAGTCCAAGTTGTAGTAAGAAAGTAGTTCTCTAAGATATACCAAGTAAGATGCTTAAGTACATAAAGTGTAAGTGACATATATATATATATATATATATATATGTGTGTGTGTGTGTGTGTGTGTGTGTGTGTGTGTGTGTGTGTGTGTGTGTGTGTGTGTGTGTGTGTGTGTGTGTGTGTGTGTGTGTGTGTGTGTGTGTGTGTGTGTGTGTGTGTGTGTGTGTGTGTGTGTGTGTGTGTGTGTGTGTGTGTGTGTGTGTGTGTGTGTGTGTGTGTGTGTGTGTGTGTGTGTGTGTGTGTGTGTGTATTACCTATATAAATAGGAATTTATGTATATCCACATTATGCGTTGCGACCACGTTTTAAGTTACGAGGCTCGAATAAACTTTATCTCTGTATATATTAAATAAAAACAACCTCTTACCACAAATTCAAAAATTTTTATTTTAACCTCATGTACATTTCGATTACAAAGTAATCATCTTCAGAGGTATTTTACAAATAACTAACTTACACCTAAACCTATGCATATTTATAGGCAACGGGAACTCCTTTGCCACTCCACTACACAAAGTGTTGAATTTGTGGTAAGAGTTCCTTTTTATTTAATATAAACCTTTACCCCACAGTTGCTTCAAGTTGTTATTTATCTCTGTAGTATTTTAGTATTTGTTGTAGGGTTAAATATATTTTATTATTATATACATATTTAATTTCAGTAACATAAAGTAATGCTACGTTTAACTGACCTAGCCAACTTCAGTTTCATGCTCAACATGTTTAACTGTATATAAATGGGTGGGGCGTCTAATTCCAGTATTATAAAAGCGGCGAAAAGATTGAGAACCTCAGCATTATATATTTCTTCTCAACCTATAACTCAGCAATTTGACACGGCCTATCTTTGTTTCATACAGATATGAATCCTAAAATAAAAGCTATTGAAAGCAGTGTTGTCAATTTATGAAAAAAATACAATCATTAAAAGGAAAAATTGTACCATGTATCTCTAATATTTTATAAAGGATGTCTATATAAAACATACTTTGAAAGTGTGCCTTGAGCGTTTAACTGGCTTTGCGTTCAGAGAACCTTTGGATCTCTCAGTTTGGAGTTCATTTTAATATGAAAGTTTTCACGGAAGGGAAGTTTTAACAAGGGCATGTTCATTGTTTTGAACAATTAAGTACTTGAAGTTAATTACGTTAAGGTGGATCAATAATACGAAAGTTGCGTACAAATAGAGCATATTTATATGTAGTAGATATAGTATGACATACTTTTTAATTTGCCAAAATATACGTGTGGCAGGATTGTAATTCGACAAACTTTAATATGTTGTAGTTTCGACAGTGCAGAGCATGATTTGCATATAAAATATTCGTTTAAATAATTATCGTATGATTTATTTAACAAATTTGTCACAGATAGAGTTATTATCATGCATTATTAGACAACGAATATCAGAAAAAGCATCTTATATTCTAAATGTGCCTGTGGTGAAATAGTACATTATGTCATATTCAGACTGAAGTGATTTGAGTGGTTATATAACAAAGATGTTAGAATTTTCCTGAATATTGGACTAGACGAAGCCTGGTAAATTGAAAGTTTGCCATGATGACATCACAGATAGCAATAATGCTGAAGACCAAGGTAAGAACAAAATCTGATTATTTGATAAAATGTCTTTAACTTAATTTCTTCCAAAACAATAAAAATCATCGACCTCGATTGAAAAATAATATTCATAAATAGTGAAATGTTCAGCAGTGTCCACAAGGACATTGGATTGAGGTCAGGTAGATAGGGTCAATTTCAAAATTATTTTTTTTCTTGCAAACCTAAAAACCCCCAAATAAATTTAAATATTTAAATCCCAAAGAAAATGAACAAAAAAAATTAATTTGTTATATTATAAAGCTCGAAACTATTGAGTATAGTTGAATACGTTTTTACGCGATATGAATTTCGTTACCTTTCGCTTGGACCACGCGTTATTGGAGGACGTACATTAGGCCATTATTGGTACCCTTGATAAAAAGAGTAGTACCGGGCCAGTCTGATAGTGATATTATTCCAATGAAACTTTTATTTCGGGAGTATCGGTTGCAGTCGTAGTGGCCCGATGGTTGGTAAGTAGGTAGAGGCAAGAAATCCCAGAAGGGTTACCTACGTACTCCTCAGCACCCCCCGACGCTCACTGCCATAAGTCAGCTCTCCTCTTGGTATTAACGGTGGGCATTACTACTGAGCAGAAAAAGTGGACGATGTTTTCTATATTGAGAGAGTAATAAACTTGCTGTGTAGGTAATTGATCAGTCACGTAATGACGTATGCCTGAAACGAGGGCATTAATGAGGGATTACGAAACCAACCTGGCTATCTTCGAGAGGTAGATCCTCAAGAAGGATTTTGGGCCTGTGAATGTTAATGAGCTGTGGAGAAGAAGAAATTGTGAGCTTTACGAACTGTTTGGGAAACCGAATATAGGCAAAGTAATAACAATTGGAAGATTGCGCTGGGCAGGGCATGTGGTCCGAATGGAGGAGAGTGTTGTACCTAGAAGCCTATTAGATGGAACTATTTACAGAATGAGAGCAAAACTACATCCTAGACTTAGTTGTATGGATTGCGTTAATTAAGTTGCCAGAACCCTGCAGAGTGTGAGGAACAGGAAAGCAGCAGCACAGGATCGAGCTAACTGACGAAGACTCATTGAGGAGTCAAGGTCACATCTGACTGTAGCGCAATAGGAGATGAAGAGGAGTATTAACCTAACCTAACCTAAGTTCATCCAACTTAACCTAACCTAATCTAAGTTGATCCAACTTAACCTAGCCTAATCTAAGTTGATCCAACTTAACCTAACAATTGTTTTTATAATTTGTTCAACTTGTTCCTTCGTGCTCTCGTCGGACGAGTTTGAGCTGACCTCTATGTGAACCATTGAGTCAGTTCGGCCTCCCTACTTGGGGGATTAACACCCATCGGAAAAAACTCGACCTTACCCGGAAAGAATTATTCAACAATGGATCATATTGGGGGTTGAAATCTCTAAAATTTCTTTGCCACTGTATGAATTCAATTAGGGACTCTTAGAGTAATAATAAACCCACTAGAGGTTTCCACCTCTATAGGTGTATTAAAAAATATCTGCAGAGGCAATGTCATTTGTTAAAAAAAAGTAATTATATATAACTTTCAGTACGTTTCAAAAATGGTGTTTTAAAAGCCCACTTTTCAAGCTGTAACATCGACCGTCTAGCTCCGTTATGCTAAATTAACGCCATTAAGCGTAGGAAAGATAAAATAATAAAATATAGTGAAAGGATTTCTCACGTTATATAAATTCAAAACTTCTTAGACTATAACTCACACTTTAGCGCTCTTTCTGTTAATACTTTTGTTTCTGCAAAATTCTTAACATATTTTTAATAACAAAAAGAATTCTCTTGTATAAAGCATAAGAAATCAGGACGGCAAAGAGGATTAACATGGCATCAACAATTCAACTGAGCTTATACGAGGTAAAGATGCGAATAGGGAATCCCTTCGCCCAAGTTCTAAATTATTTATGGGCGGCAAAGTTATATCCTTTGGTCCGTTTAAGGGATTGTTTTATAAGAGCCAGAAATTTAATAGAAAAGTTACCGCGGGAAGCTTAGCGAAATTTCTAAATGATTCATGTATAGTGTGCTCCACCAACTTAGTAAGTAACAAGCTGTGTTCATTTAAAGGGATTTACTTAGTTCTTTCTCCGACACGATTCTTTTTGTGTAATGTGTTAGGAACCCAGTACTTTGAAGAATTACGTTAAAACCTTTCCTAAGATTTATGTTCGAAGTATAACTCAACAACATCGTAACAACTGCAACCCCTTGACCACTAAGGTGGCCGCCATAGCAATCTTAGTCTTGAACTCTAAACTTGGACGAATATATAAAAATTTCAAATCTTTATTTTTGAAACATAACACCCTAAGCAGGCACGTTTAAACGGAGAAAACCACGGATGACGACAACCAAGATATAAGCAAATGGATTGATACAAGATGGACTTGATAAACAAATTGGCAAGGGCTTAAGGGGGTGCTACTCTCGCACCGGACTTGCAATAGCAGAATTACAATGCTCTTCATTCAAAAATCTCCTCATTTCAAGAAATATTTTCTTTACCCACTATCTTACTTATCTGTGATCTTGTACAACATATGTTTGCCATTTAACACCTTTCTTTCGCTATTAAAAACATTTAAATTATTGGTTATTTTTTGTTTTGTTTTATGCAAGTTACTTTTTTTTCACCGCCATTTGTATGTGTTTGTTCCATTAGTTTCTTCTTATAATGTGTTTTCCTTCTCTTAGCTTCCAGTGGTATTTTTGTTGTATACGCTCTTCGTATGCACGTATTAAAATAGATATCGTCTTTATATTTCTTCATTCAGAGACTCTTTCACATTCATTTGTTCTTTATCTCTTAACGTCAGTAACAGCTCTTCTTCAGAATAGCATTTCCATTGTTATTCTGTAATTTATTCTGACGCCTATAATTTTATTCAATATCCATGTCTCAGAACCGTACATTCCGCTAATTTCTACTATTTGCTTTATATATTTGGCTATTTTAACTAATAGTTATTTGTTATTTTTGTTTTATTGTCATCATTTCTTATGATTGCGTTATTTTTCCTTTTTTTCTTCAATTATTGTATCTGTTTCAGCTTATCCTTTATCTTTAAAGTTAGCCCCAACTATTAAAACTTGACTGTTTTCTTTATGTAGAAATTTTTCATTTCTAAATCTTTCTCTTGGCAAATGAAGTAATATCGTCGTTGCCCACTTCTAATTGCATTTTATCATTTGCAGATAGAAGGCTATAGTTGCAGTAAATTTAATTCATACCAGATTTTTTTAAATAATCTATAACTATAATCTGTAGAATGTACACGATATGATCAATAACTCTGTGACGGGTTTTATATTAACACAGTCTCTGCTACACACGGGGAGACATTATAGAAATTAACTGTATTCCAGACGTTGCACAGAATGTAATCCGCTTTCTTTTCGCTCCCATGGCTCCGTTCAAGAGTCGCCTTTGAAGGCGGTTCTAATCATCGCAAACAGAGTTTCGCCTCGTTCAGTCTTCTTTGTCTTGGTCCCTTTATGATTTCCCACGAGGAAAACCTATTACAACCTTTAATTACCTGTTTTGCACATCTTTTCTAGCAAAAAGAGCTTAAAATAACAAATAACCGTCGTTTGAAGTTATATTATGTAAAATTACCACAACATATATGTTATCACTTCTACATGTTCGTTAAATTATCCTATAAAATATAGTTTATGGAAATGATGAGGATAAAAAAGTTTTTACTACAAAAGAACTATAAAATGTTAGTAAAGCACAGTATGCACAATAAATAATAAATGTTGTGAAACATGTAAAATCATCTGTTGGCCAAAAGCTTTAAAGATTTCAACGTTGCTCCTAAATACAATTTTGAGTAACTTAACATTTGTTTTATATGTTAATATATTAACCGTACTGTGACCCTAGGAATTTTAATGGTTTCTCGCTTTTATAATGTATCTCGACCAACACATGTTGTGTTGAAAATCAGATAAAATAACTTTCCTCATTCGACGTTATAAAACACTGTTAGATCTTAAAATAGCAACAAACGAAAGATAGGAAAAAAGGTTTAAAGTAAAGATGTATTTTATTACTAACCGTAGAGTAAAATGAACATTAATACTGCTCTTTCATCAGCTTTGTTTACATTCAAGTGTTTGAGATAACATCAAAACTTCACGTAACGTTCTTATATTGTTTGCTAACGTCACTAATTTATCTCCAACAAGACTTGAGTGAGTAGGTTTAAATATCTGAGAGGATGAGAAACTAAATGGTTTCTAGATAGAACACATTGTTTCATATACCTAAAGTAATACGTACAAACTGTATATTCAGGTTCGCAAAGTCTATGTTGATGTTTTAGATGTTAACGTCCTAACAAGGTCTCTTACATCTATTTTTTTGTAATTTCGGTTTCTTTTAGGGTTTATGATATTTCAGAGGGCGCATGCGGTGTTTTCCTCCGCACGTATCATTTTTTGTTAAGAAAACGCCTTAGCAGTTGTCTGATGGTTATTTCCAGCGCGTTACTCCACAATTTGCATTCTAGGAAACGACCCCAAATATTTTTGTTAATTTGTCCCAAGATGCATTAGTGTAAATTTAATCTTTTTCAATGGCGGTCACATTGCCATAGGTTTCGTCCACAAGCGCCCTTTCGTGCAACTGATTTGTGCGGAGCTCCTCGTGCAGTTATTTACATTAAAAAGTCTTTGTGGAGTTAAATTATTACTGTTTTTGTTTTTATTGTTATTTTAGTGTTGTGTGTGTTTTTAGTATCTAAGTTTTACATTTTACTGTTCTATTTGAAGAGAAGAGACTTCGTAAAATGCTATTTGGTGTTGAAAAAGAAGAAAAGCAATAAATACTTTCTATCGAAAATTTTCATTAGACAGCTCTTTGATGATCCTGATGAAAACGAGTCTCTTTGCCGATGATGAACCTGACGAAGAAGTTAATGAAATTGTAAGTAAAACAAATGAAGGCATAATAGGTTAATCTGAAAATGACGAAAATGACTAACTTATTTAAATGTTGTCAGAAATTGTCTTTATAGAGAAAATCCCGCTAAACATTCGCCAGGAAGCTGTTACCGTGCAGTTTTACATTAGAAAAGAAGCTTTTATGAGTAAAAAACGAAAAATGCTGTGGTATACTGAACCAGAAATGCAAAGGAGAAGAGCAAAAGTAAACATAATTCTCATAAGAGTAGGTCATGTTCACGCTACACTAGTGGTGACTAGTAAGCTTAGAAATGAACAATTATGAATTGGTTTTTCAAAAAAGACTGTAGGATTCTGCTAGAACCTGATGTGTTATAAAGCCAATATTGTTTTCATCCACTAATTTTTAGGGTTATATATTTTATTAAAAATATTCCTTATTTTTAAATCCTTATTTTATCCTTAAACATGCCATGTTTATTTGAGCACTCGAGATAATTATTGAACAAATGACAGGGTGGTTGAATACTGAGTCAAGTTTATTTAAATAATGTATTAAATAAATAAACCTGGCTCGATATTTAACAGGCTTATCATTTATTCTAAACTAAAACATTTCTAATTGTTACAAAATATAAATATGTTTACGCTGCTGCGAAAAGAAGTCTTATAAAAATGTATAATCGGAGGGGATATTTAGTTACAGGCAAAGGTTATCACAGTAATATGTGCGAAGATGTTGGAGGTGCAGATGTCCCGCGTTTAAAGAGGTTGTTACTCTTGCAGGAAGGTCATAAAGCGCGTAAGTAGAGCCATTAGGCGCGCTCTAATGGCATTACAGCCAGGAAAACGTTTCCTTCGTAGGACCTCTGTTCCCTTAGACATTACGAAATTTATTGCTCACGTTTTAAAGAGACACTGAACTAAAAAGACCTATAAATTGTAGTTTATTTTATTTATTATTTTGTTTTATTGTAATGTTTCGGCTCACATTACAATACAAATATTATACTTTATAAACGCTATCTTTATTTCTGTTTTTGTAATGTAGTTTGAGATTGAGTACGTTTTCTATTCGGTTGTAGGTAAAAATAGAATGTCAATAAATTTTAATGCTTTCAATTACATTATTTGGGAACTAGATTAAAGAGGATTTCATATTACAATTATTTTCATAGGTTAATTTTTATAATTTACTATAGTCTTACATCAAACAGTTGAAGCGGTACAAATTTTAACTTCTTTAATTATTTCAAACAATTAAATAATGTATGGATTAGAATTAACAGCTTCCTTAAGTATCGCTTCCCTATTCACTATCATTTAACAGCTTTTGAAAATTACAACTAAACACACACACAATAATTATTAATAAAACAATAACTAAATAATAACTAAACTGAATCGTTTTACAGGCCTAATCTATAATAACTTCATTATTGTTTTAGGAATAATTCACACATATCCAAACGATTATTTTACAAGATCCAACAAAACATATATTAACTGACAAACATTTTTTAGGAATGTATAATACATAACAAGCTATTGTAAATTTATAAGCTAAATATCCGATCGTATTTTCAATGCCACTTGATTTTGAAATTCTATTTAAATGTTCTTGGATTGGGTAGTGCATAACCATTTTAAGTTTGTATATGATTCTCTTACTACTTATTCCAACTCACGATAATATTCTGGATGGTTAATACTAAAATATATTATTTACAAAATGGGTCATAGCCAAATAAGTATAAGCAATATTGTAACATTTAACATACAAGTATTTATATTTGTATTGTTCTACATATTTACTTTTCAGTACTTACTAACCAATCAGAAAACATTCGATTAGCTAATCAGATATTAGTTTCTGATCATTTCATCACCCACGACTAAGGAAATTCTGTTTAATTTTTTCCAAATAATATTGAAACTCTGTCATATCTTTATACATATTTATATTAATTTTAATTATTAAATAAAAAGTAACTAACATAAAATGTTTCTCTCCGACCTCAGTTAGAATTGACTTGATTTTTTCCCTACATTACTTGTTTTTACAGCAACGAGTCGAAAATGTACAGCAAATCCTTTCTTAGCCTTGAGTCATAAAATTCTTTAGTGCTACAGGGAACCAAACACAGAACTTTAGTTTCTTAGCCACCTTCAAAATAAATTCCCATACCCAACTATTTTTGTTGTTGTTGCTCCGTGCAAAATATATTTATTTTACAAGAATATCAATCAATTACACGTTTAAAGTTTACTAAACAACATAAACTAAAAATTTCTCTTTTTCAGATATTGGATACGCTTTATAAAACTATTACTGTTCGTAAACAATATTCGAGCTGGGTTGTGAGTGCCAATGTCCAGATCCGGTTCTTACTTTTATTAAACAAATATTGTATGTTATGTTCAGTTTTTAATTAGGTTTCGAATGTGAAGCATTATAAAGATGATGACATAATGTCATTGAAACGCGTCTGTATGAAAGTTTTTTGAATGCGAGTCGTAGTCTATTTATTCTTTTGAAATACATTTTTAAAACTAAAATAAATACATTTTCTACGGTAATTTACACTTATCAAACATCAAAAAAGTACCCGGCAAATATAAAATTATATTAAAATGTTTTTTAGCTACTGTATTTTCTTATTGTTATTTATTTAATGAATATATAGAACAAAAATCTTTGGTAGATTTTTAAAGTTGTAATTGTGTTTGGGAACAATTGACACAGTTATATTGTGGCCAATTCTCTCGGTGGTTTCATTGTTACTGAGGAAAGGATACGATTATAAAGGATCACTTGGGATCTTCTCTACCGAGGGAAAATATCGTTTGCCAATTAAAAGTGTCAGAGAAATATTCGATTGGACTTTTTAAAAATTATAATAAATCATTTTGTCTAATAATAATGCATTAAAATGATAGAATAATAAAGTAAAGAGGATTTTAAAACAATGGACACTAATATGAGTCTAAAAATAAAACAAAATATATGTTTCGCAGAAATTTGAAATCTAATTATTAAATTTTAATAGTTTATAGGCATTTTAATTATTGAGGATGAGAATATTCGAAAGCAAATGGTTAAATTAAGTTAATGATATTATAGGGGCTAAGCCTATAACTGGAAGTTTTCTTTTATTGTGTATTTTAGGAAATATTTTAGCAATAAAATACAACCTAAACAAGTAAAAATGTTACTTTAAAAATCGCAATGATTTAAACCTTTATCTAAGCAAATGCTTACGTGTCATTAATGCAAACAAATTTTGTATAGGAAAGGAAATTAAAAACATGGGGTTAGAAGCTTCTAACAAAACTCAAGTAACCATATTTCTTGCCAATGTATTTATTTGAAACTACAACGATTCGATCACAAGAAGGTAAACCCCCAATGACTCTCTTCAGGTTTACAAATATTTGAAACCTAAAGAACACTAATTAGAAAGCAAAATGTTTCTCCTACAGCAAACACAAAAATAGGTATTAGGGAATGCGGAAGCTATGTTGGTCGCTCAGTTGGTCATTACACTGACCCACGAAGGTATTTTGTTATTTCTAAATATATTTTCTTAGCAAAGTAAAACAAGAATATGAATGTAGCTGTTTACCAATTTTTAGAAATTTCTAGTTTACCAATATTTTTATAAATAGCTATGATGATACTTTTGAATGCCTTCCATCGATGTCCAACACTAACATTGAGAACTAAGCTTATCACCTAATTCCAATTTTAACTTCCTCGTCGAAGCACGAAAATTAGACCTTCCCTGTGGCTTTTTGATAGCTCCAGTAAGTATAGATCAAGTTTGCGAAATTCATTGTTTTTGCTACATGTTGTAATTTTTAACAAGCCTCTTGATATGTTTTAAATATATATTTCAATAAATACGTGTTGAAAAATACTTCGATAAATACGTGTTGCAAATATACCTCAATAAATAGTGTTGAAATGTACATAATGAAAGACGTCCAAGAAATTTAGGCACTATCTTTGGAAATACTTAAAATAATATGGAAGACACGATTTTTTTGGGTATTTTTAAAGGCATTTGATTGATCATTTTAAAATGGAACTCCATCTAGTTTTATAAAAACCTATACTTTCTAGACTCCGATTTTGACTACTGTATTCACTACAATCTTGTAAAAAACTGAAATTCGGTGTAACATAGATTTACTTGATTTAAATGAAATCGATTTAATGGAAACGAATATTTATGCTGCACAAATTTACACAACACAACGGTGATGCATTTTAGTGTGAATCCGTTCGTAAGTTGTTTTGGGAGCCGTTCGTAATTCGCAATCTGTAAGACTGGCTTCTGGATTGTTGCGTCACATTCTAAATCCGTTTGTCATTAAGCTATGAGTTACATTTTTTCATTTATTTATATGTCGTGACATTTTTATGGTTATTCTCTGCCTGGTTTTTCTGTGTCCTCTGTTTGGATTTGCGTATCTTCCAGACAGTCGTCAATCACACATTAACTTTCAATTATTCTAGGAGTGCAATACTGCTATTATTATTTTATAATTTTTTAATCGAAATATGGTTTAGGTAAAATCTTCTACTTATTGCTTAAATTTATAAAACCATGTAGACGGGACACTGTTGTTATTCTTTTTTTAAGTTAAAAAATCAGATGCAATATCTAAAGTTTAAATTCCAGGATTCAACGGTTCGCCGGATCAGCCTTGTCTCGGCGAGAGTAGATTTAGATTACAAAGACTTGGATTTTATATTTGTCGGAAGACGTCAAACACCAACTTCTGATCTGTGCCTTTCTTTACCACAAATGTATTTTAAAATAATTTAGTAGAACCAATGAGAAATGTTCAACCATTTAATGATTAAAATACTTGTTTGTATTTTACTTTTTATTATGTTTTTGTTTTTCCTCGTGCCGTTCCTTTATTCCAAAACATTCGGTATTACCTTCACCCTCCTCCCCCACATAAAATAGAAATACAATGCCCCGGCTAAATGCTCGTTTTAACAAGGAATATAGTTCTTGCAATGGGGTTACATTTTACTTCATATTATTAAAAAAATCTATATATCTTCTACTTTTCCTTTTATTAGTTCACACTGTTCTTACACACACACGCACGCACACACACACACACACACACACACACACACGCACGCACACACACACACACACACATATATATATATATATATATATGTGTGTGTGTGTGTGTGTGTGTGTGTATGTATACGTATATGTATATGTTAATGTATATGTATACGTATATGTATATACATTTCTTTAAACTTGTAGTGGATGACACTTGATGTTATTATAGTTTATCCAAATATTAAGTCATTAATTAAATTTAATAATGAATTAATTTTAGTTTTATATGTGAGAAAAGTTCTCACAAAAGGTTAAGGTATGTAATATAGTTATTTCATCCCATTTGCGTTAAAGTAAGTGATAACATATGATTTCACAAAACAGCTGATTTTTGTTTTCAAAACATCTAATTTTAAGTGATATGCAGAGCAGCTGTTTTAATGCACATGTTATGTTAGTTTATTAGAATTATTTGTAATTATTTTAAAAAAGTAACTGAAATAAAAATTGTACTTTGCTGACCTTAGTAAAAATTGCCTTTAAAAAATGTCTGTTTATATTATTTGTTGTAATAGTCATTATCCTTCCTGTTCCCAAAGTATCTGAAGGAATTGTTTTTTTGGAACTTCTAAACTAAAAAGCCATTCCCAAAGACCCAAAATAAACAGTAGTAATTGATAAGTCAGAGAAAGCATAAGCTGGATACATTTGTAATTAATTCTTAAAACATTCCATAAGAGTTACTGTAACCTAATTAGTAGAACTTACTGTTTAAGTCAATTGAAGATGAAACTTTGCATGGAATACGCAAAGGGGCGTTACACTTGATAGGTCTTCGAAATATCCTACAGCTGATCCGTTTTGGCCAGATAAGTCTAATCAAAATAAATATTTTTCAGATACATCAGATAGAAGACGGAATGACAGGCGGTGATGCTATAATGAACGTTAATGTGGTTTAAAATTAAACCTCCCTATAAGACCATTCTAAATACCATGCAAGATATCCAAGAATTTTGCCAAGTATCAAATAAGTGATACAATGTTTTACTTGAATCAGCTTGATTTTCAAATAACAGCAGAGTTCTTGTTTTTATATTTCCTTGGAGAAGTAAAAAATCTGACAAATTGAACATTGTTCCACTTTACTACAGACATATGTTAAATAATGAGAATGAAAAACGGGGAGGCTTCAAGTTTTTAAATGTCTTAGGAATAACAAATTCGTTTGTGTTTTGTTTGTTTAATCTTCAAATCAATAATGATTTCGTTTCAATATTTAATTCGATTTAAAAAAAAAATTATATGTTTGGAAAAAATATCCTAAGAAGTTCAAATATCTTAAAAATAAAAAATGATTTTGTGTATACAAATAATTTATTTGTGTTATTATGATGTTGATTTTTTATTTCTAGACATTCACAATATAATTCATAAACACTAATGTAGTCTCGTATTATTATTAGCTGTTAAGTAATAACATCGTTACGAGAATAATCAGCTGTTTCGAAAGTCAATAAGATTTGTATAAACATCTCAAAATTGTTTTAGAAAACATTTTTCCATAATTAGCACTCAAAAAATTAAATATATAAACTACAATGAAAGTCTACTCTTTGTCAACACAAAACCCTTTAAATAAATTAATCTGGCGTATAAGAATAAAGCAGCGAAGAAAGTGGAATAAACTAGCACTTGGCTCTGTGAGGAAAAACCAACAACACACAATTAATGAGCGTGGAACAAAGCCAACAATTACTGAGGACGTGAGGAGCGCGGCGAGTGGGGGTTGTTTGAAGTTTAACCGGGTTAGGCCGTTATGGTCGTTAGGCATGAAAACTGGAAGGAGGAGAAGAACTTAAGGTTTTCTTATGTTGGTGGGGTGGCTTCTGTGTAGTGGTTTTTCAAAGATTTATTTATTTTATTTTACATTTATTTACTCTTTGAGGAAAGATTTAAATTGTTTCTAATATTGTTAATTTCATAAAAGTTCAAATCTTTTATTCTTTACAGTTCTACAACCAACAGATTTTGGCGTTCTAAATAGTTTTTTTAGTGAACGGAACTGATACGAACTTAAATAGGAAAAAAGTTTAAAAATTACACTATTTGTTTACACAAGTATTATTAATCACTCTAGTAATAATTTTCATTATGTCTTTCAAAGACGGGTAGATATGAGTTTCAACTTTTTACATGTTTCTATATTCTGAGATAGTCTATATATTACCATTTACGTTAGGCTAAGCAACTCGTCGAAGTATTGCCCTGTTAATATACCTCAGCGGCGCGTATAAAGAGTCAGCTGGGTGCGCTGCCATTATCTCGTGCTGAATAAATTACTCAAGTTCCATGCAAGCCTTGACGTATTAGCATTTAGATTGGAATGTACACAAGTTTTGTGCTGTTGCTGCGGTGTGTGATGGAGGTAAAGTGAAGTTCCTTGTTACCTATTTTTAGGTTAGCAAATTGTAATTAGGTACCTAGCACAATATACCAAACCATGCGGTTCTTTAAATAGAATACCCATAAATTTAAAGACTCACAAAAATCTGCTATGCAGAACCTGGATTAACTTGTAAATAGAAGGAAATTATTAATAAAATTGAGATGAGACCGATTTACTTGACAACATGAATTCATTTAAATTTGTAAGACAGTGACTAGACAGGCTGCAAACACTGGATGCATGATCTAAGTAGACAAATTAGACTGTAAACTGGGGCTTTAATGCCTGAGAGAGAATTTAACGAACGCAGTAATTAGGAAAGGAGGAGGTTCTGAAATGCTTTGAGTAGTTGGTAACACAAAAGCCTTGGTGTTGAGACAAATTAATTCAGATCAATATTGATATTAATCAAGAGACGATGTAGTTTGCCTCCTGACAGATGACTTAACAGCAACACTCCAAACAATCGATGAATGATGTAAGTAGATAAAGGAGGCTGTGAATTGTGATATTTAATGCTCAAGATAGAATTTAATGAACGCTAGATTTGAAAAAGAAAGAGTTTACTGAAATAGTCGGAGTAGTTTCTTAATATAATAACCTTTAAGTTTAGATAAATTAATTCGGATCATTATTTATATTAATAAAGAGACGATGTAGTTTGCCTGCTAACAGATGAAGAAACTTTTAAAGTTGCGAGTGAGAAACAGAATCTGAACGTGATAAAACGTACCTGAACTACCGGCAAAGTCTTTATTGCAAAGAGAAGCGTATTAATGAAAAAAAAATGGAGACGAAGAAGTGTGTGTAAGCAAAAATAGTCAAAACGTCAGATAGGGTTTACCAAAACTGCAAGAGCAATATAATTTATTTCTTTATCCAACTTGGTGCCTGGTTAGGAGACATAAATATTTGCGTGCTCTTGTGAAAGAAGCAGAGTGATATAACGAGAGAGAGAGAGAGAGAGAGACATGGAACTAGAGAGATATAGTCATTTACTCTAAATTGTACCACGTGACATATTGTAGAATAGATAGGGTAGACCTAGACTCGCCCTACTTTAGATATTCGGTGTTCAATGTATAGTCTCGTTTTTCTAATGTATAGACAAATACGAAGATGTATAATGTGTGTAGGACTTCTTACGACCGCCATGCAAACCCGACGCCATTCATTAAACTTATTTTCAATTCCATCAAGCGTAGGAGACTAGTTCGCGGAACATGACAGATGACTCGTTCCTCTAATGTCTAGAGGAAATACAAAGATACAAAATGTGTGTATGACGTCTTACGACCGCCATGCAAACCCGACGCCATTCACTAAACTCAGTATCTCTTGGAAAATATATAGGAATCATAAGATCGCAATTATTGGATCTAATTTCCCTCGAGTACATAAATCCTACATCTCGTGGCTCCGCGGGTTAATATTTCATCTTCATGTTAAATTATTCATCAGCGTAGTTTTACTGAGTGACTTCAAGTCTCACTGTAGTACAGAACGCAACCAAACAGGTTAAAACTAATAAATAGTATAAACACGACAGGTTCGTTCACAATAGTTTATGTCCTGACACTGAGTATTAAATATATATGCAAAATGTTTATATTCTAGAACATACATTGTGTATCACTTCTTCCAGTATTTTTATCCAAATATTTCTTAGTTTTAATACAAACGTTTGATCTAGAGTGTGATCAATTCCAGCTTAAACAAAGCGTGAGGACGAAATGTAAAATACAATGTACTGAGCAGCCTCGACCATTACGTTTTCACTCTACAGGTATTTATCTCTTTATTTAGAGGTTAGGTTAGGTATATATTATTTTCATAAGCATGTTTACAAGTCCCTTACAAAATATTTAGACCAGAACGATTTACAGTGATAAATAACATAGTAAAAGACATCCGAGGACCGTAGTGTAGGACATATATTTATCTTGATATTAGGATTTGTTGCTTGAGCAAGGTCAGGTATATATAGATAACCCAGCCAAGCTGCCAGATCACAGTCTTAGAATTTGGAAGCAACCGAGTCACTGGCTTATTTTATTAATATAATCAACAATTTTTTATGTCTGTTGATTAAATAAAATCAGAAATTGTACACAATTACCATAGACACAAACGACAATACAATTTTATGTTTAAATGCAGTAAAATTCCAATAATCCTCCACCTTCTAGTAAGACAAAACTAAAACTAAATCATTTATGACTTTGAGAGCGCAAATTAAACGACAGTCACAGTCTAAAGAGATCTTGATAAGTTGCTTCTAATATCTAGTGTTACTTCTAAGTTGCTACTTGAAAATTTATCTATTATCGTCTGTCCAAAAACAATACCACGTGTTGTTTTAGTTTAGTGCCTAATCAAAAGATATCTTAACTGCAGTCACATTCAAAATACCTAGTTTTCTTATAATTAAAAAAATAATTTTTAGAATATATATATATATATATATATATATATATATATATATATGTGTGTGTGTGTGTGTGTGTGTGTGTGTGTGTGGGTGTGTGTGTGTGTAACGATATGTTAACAGGGACTCTAAAGAGACCTATGAATTAGGTTTATAAAATTAAGACTACAATGTACAAGGCCAAGCTGACAGTATTTTTACTTTATGGTACCATAAACTCCCACAAAAGGTTATCTGTTTTAAGACGCAAGGACGCTCAAAAAACTAGAGAAAAAACTTGGTACCGTTAAGAGAAAGTCAGTTGCTAAAAGACGTTAAGTTTTTTAGTGAACTGATCATTAAACGATCAAATTATATTATGGTCGATGTTTTTAGTTGTGGTAGTATTATACTGTAGATGCTAAATTGTACAAAGTAATACATTTTTTTTGTTACAAAGGGAAACAATTGCCTACATTATGTTTTTATAATATCGCTGTGTTTGACCAGAAATTGCATCCGACGCAACGATCTGTCACCATTGCTGAAACAATGCAAGATATTTGGATTGTAATAAACGAAAAGGTAACATGATTGGCTGTAACCCAGTCAAAGGCTATACAAATGCGTTTATAAATTGCCTCTGCTACTCCTGGAAGTATTAAATTTCGCAAATTTCATATACGAGTTAAAACGATTCTAAAATGGACCGCATAACCTTACTTATAAACAAATGTAAATGTATAAGTTAATTTAACAATCTAAATCTGCGAATTATAATTCTGTAATTTAAATAAGTAAAGTTCGTCCTTTACAAGTCTAGATAATAAAGGACAGATTCGCTCCGGAAATCTGCCGGTAAGCACATCGCTAATGGCTTGATTTAATGGGAGCTTCCTGGAACACTCCCCCTTACAGCTCAAATCAGACTGAAATCAAAATTTGAGGAAAAAATAAACGGTTGCCATTTTTCTCTTTCTCTTCTATAGCAATTACATTTTTCGGTGAACCATTTAACAAATACAAATTTTCGTTCAATTTATTTATTTCACCTAAATTTACTCTAATGTATAATTAAAATATAAAGAGAGAGAATTTAAAGGGGAAAATCCCGTGATGAAGGTGGCGTTAGTCGGACAAAGGCAAGTCATTTGGCAGTAAGGAAGGAATCTGAAAAGTCATTCCTGGAGTGGATCTTGAAAAGGGTGTTTCTATTTACATGCAATAAATGATTTTGGTGAATATCTAACTAATTGAATTTTAAACAGGTAACTGATGGTTAAGTGGTTAGAGTGTATTATTAATTTTATAAATAAGTGGCTAAAGAGATTTCTCAAGACTTCCGGATCTGAAGCCGACAGGGGATCAAGACCGATATAAATGTAACGTAGGAGGGACTTATCCATGGTCAGGCAAGCAATAACTCTAAAAAGACCAGAAATATAATATAAAGATATTCTAAATTGATAAAAGAATTTTATTTACAACTTTATAAAGATGATTAAAGATCAGTTACACTAATTATTCAAAATAAATTAATAAATTTTCAAACCCTAATTACTTCATTTAGATAAAAAAAGAGCTAAGATATTCAGTCCTCAAAACGGGGTATAAATGCTTCATAAACGAATACACAATTTGTCGTCTTCAACATAAAGTTAACCCGATGGTTCTCAAAGACTCATGAGGCAGTCCAAAGTGATTAATTTAAATATAATTCTAGCAATATATTGCTAATAATTATTCTCACCATTAATCATTTTGTACTAATAACTAATTATTTAGTAAGTATGAGTGGGGTAAGGATTAAGTTTAAGAGGCACCGCTGGAGGGACTCGTCCTAGATCACACTACGCACCAACGCTATAAGTATCAAAGATGTATTACTATAAAATTATAAACTGACTGAAAGATTTTTATTCCCTACATTATAAAAAATGGTAAAAATTTCTAACTAAATATTTATCACAAATTTATTAATCGCCAAATACTAAGTAGTTATAATATAAAAAGAAAGATCTAGACAGCTAGACCTCCATAAAGCGAACCGAAGTATAATGTTTAACAAGCATTATTAGGGTATAATATAAGGGTCCTCAGGGGTCATTGTCTACGCGAAAATATTTAATTTCACTTGAGTGAAAGGTAATATTGCTAATAAATATTGTCACCATAGATTATATTTTATTGTTTCTTAATTTTATGAGAGGATTAATTTTATCTTGATACACTTTGTACAACTGTTTAGTACCTGATACTACTTTTTAGAACAGTCAGTCAGCAGCTTAATCTGGCGTTAAGAGCTCCAGGGACTAAATGTTAGCTTAAGATTGTTAAATCTGGTGATAATTATCTATACAGTGAAAACCAAGATATATATATATATATATATATATATAACTATATGTACCTAATTCCTAATAATTGGATCCCAATTTAATCTGCCACCGACAATACTATAAAAAGCTATTGAGGAAAACCCACAACTCGTGAACATTTTAAAATACTATACCTAAGTTTAGTAGACACTCATAAAGTCCGAACAAGACCGATTATAGAGAAAATAAAGGAAACCATTATATAAATTTAATTTTTGTCTTGGCACACCCGCATTTTACCTACTTTCTAAAATTTACACGTTGTTTATACTTTTCAGTAGAACATTTCCAAGTACGTTTTGCCTAAACGAAATTTTTCTCTCTTATAAATATTCCTTATTGCTCTGTATTATTACGTTACTTTAGAGCTAAATAGAGATGAGAAAATATAGAAACTTTGTATTTATATAAAATATAGCCCTAAGATATTGACAAGTATATTTCATGTATAGGCGTTTAAAATGTTATTCCTCTTTTACTTGTTAGTATATATTTCCTTTATTCACACTATATGAGAGTGGATCGACATGTTACAAAACGCAAAAGTTTATATGTGTTGTGGAAACCCAGAGCAAATGAAATCAACCATCCCCCGAGCGCCGAGGGTAATATAAAGTAGGACCACGTACGATTTGGTTACGCTCGTTTTGTTATTAAAAGCGATGAAAGCAACAGATGTATCGATTAGCATTCAGCTCTCGATAATTCCAGGCCTAATATATTTAGGATACGTGATCCGCTAGAGTGCACCCCTTTGCGTTCAGCTATTACAATAGATTGCTTATAATTGCAATTATATTGGTAAAGCAAAAAAAAGATCACGCGCGAATAGTCAATCCGCCAATAGCAGCGCGAATCTCATCAAGTTGGCTTTGTTTTATAAAAAACCCACTTTAGTCCCATTGTTGTGGTGCATATCTTTAAATCAAAATAAACAAAAAAATGTTTAAAACAAATCCTATTTAGGTCAAAGAGAAAAATTGTATTTTAGTTAATTTTTACTAAATAGGTAAAATTAATATACATGAAGTAACATAACATATGCGTTGAAAAAACTCTTCTACCGCAGAACATATACCATGCAATTAGCACTTTTATGAAATCACTTCCTATAAGCCAAATGGGATGAAATAACTACATTGCATACTTTGCTTCGCTTTTTAATAATTTTTCTATCATATGAAACTCAAATTAATTAGTTTTATATTTAGTTAATTATAAATTATTTGAAAAAACTGTAAAAACATCAAGTGTCATCCAATACGATTTAAATAATAGGAATTTGAAGTTGAGTGGATGAATAAAAAGTACTTAATAACGATAGAAAATTTGAAAAGGATATAGATATATATAGAGGGAGAGTGTGAGCTAATACAGGGAATTCAATAAATCCCCAAGAGGTAATATTATTAACATATTTTTCACAATTTACAGAATGTATTTGTACGAATGTAATAAAAACGTATTATTATTGCATCTCATTAGTTTTCTGTACTATTGCAGAAATTTGTCGCAATCGAAATTCATCAATTTTTCTTTGTCATCCACTATAACTGTACCACCTGGGTTTTCCTGGCGAAAAACCAATTGTGGTTATCATCGCGAAACAAAATCTAACACGGAACGCAATATTTTAAATAAAACCAAATAAATTTAAATACAACAAAAATTACAAAACAAAAAACAACAACAATAAATAACAAAAAACAGCAATAAATATATTACAAAAAAAAGTTTAAATAAAAAAACTATAAATAACAAAATAACAACAAAGAACAATATAACAGTAAATAAATAATAACAATATTTAAAACAATAATAGGTAACAATTTACCAATAAATAAATGTCAATAACAATAACAAGAACACAAAATAAATTAAATTTAAATAAATAAAAGAAAGACAGAGACTTATATGTATAAATAAAAAAATATATTTTAAGCATTAAATTTTAAAAATTATTTTCAAGTGGTGCAAGAAAGCGATGACTCGGTCAATGATTGAGGCATCGTCTTTTAGCACCACCTTTAAACTTCCTTTTAAATTAAAAAGGGCACGAATATTGCTTACACTAACACAATGTACTAAAATATGTTTTATTGTGAAGACATCACCGCAATATTGGCATATTGGTGGATCTTCACGAAGCATCAAATATCCATGAGTTGCAAAAGAGTGGCCAACGCGAAGGCGTGTAACCACCACTTCCTTCCTATGTTTTGAACGAATTGAAGACCTCCATGGACGGACGGTATCTTTAATTTCCCTCAGCTTATTCTGAATCACGGTATGCCACTCGCACTTGAGTAGATAGCGTTATCATACTTGAAAAAAACCTGGTATATCTGATGGATTTATAATTAAGTTTGTAGCTGTAAAATTTCCTTTTATTTGCGAAGTATTAATTTTTTTTACTTCAAATAGTCATCAAAGCCCGGATTGATTTCGGAAGTGTAAAGACGGACTCTGTGTTAAAAAGGGTGTCGTTTGAGAGATTGCCTATTTCTGTAAGGGAGTTTGGGCTCTTGCAAAAGTCTTTCAAGGACAAGTTATTGAACCAAAAGGCTGGCATTTAAAGGAATGGTGCAGGTTGAAGAGAAAAGTATGACCATAGTATGGGTCTTGCGAAGTGTCGTGAAGTCTGGGTAGGAGAGAGACACCGACGGAGTGGGGACGGCTGGGACTGGAGGCGTAACAACGTTCCACCGAAAACTGAAACACATGGCGGCTATTACAACACCTATATCCAAACACGGTGTTGCCTCGAGACAGAATGTCTATCCGCAACCCCGGCCCATCCCTTACAAATCGGTGCATCGACTATCGCCCATGATGGTTAGACTTCACCAAAACACACAAAACCTATAATTAGTTTTGTTTTGGACGAATAAATCGTCATCACATCTCCCTTCAAACACCTCCGTTAGTCTACACCAACTCTTCCCTCATCCGTACCCAGTTACAATGCACGGTTCTTACATAAACTCCAAACACCCTCCACAGTGGAGGGAAAATCTCTAATTTCTTCAAAGAGAAAACATCCATTAAACTACCCACTCGAATTTTTAATACTATAACAATATGATACGACGTCCAAACACTCAAACGCCATTTACCCGTCTTCTACTTCATCGCCGTTAAATACAATTAGGATTCTTCTTGCTCTTCTAAGTATTCAAGAACACAATCCAAGGGCATGAGCAAGATATCTTCTTAATTATTTCGCAGATTTAACGTGTTTCCAGCAGATTTAACGTTTGTCTGCAATGTTTAAATACATCGATATTCTTGGCAAAACGCGATATAAAAAAAAAACTTTTTAATATAAATCTGCCACAGTATTAATGCTTAATAATATGGCAAACTGTTCTAAAAAAATAATATTCTTTTTCGTTTTCCTCACAAGGAGTTTGTATAGTAAAATGTTCAATAACCAGTATAATATGAAAAGTACCAGTACTTTAAATAACCAGTGTTTTATTTTTAAACAAATCAATTTCAGTTAGAATTGTTTAGTTAAAACAAGTAAATAATTCTTAGGTAATTGCTAAAGCGACTTTGAGCTCATCAAGTGACTGAGGTTGGGAAGTGTTCTCCAAAACAAGGCGGAGTAAAGGCAAAGCAAGGTAGAGCAAAACTTGTGGCAAAGGTTCAACTTTACTAAGGGCTGTAACATGTTGTCGTGACTTTGACGTTCGAGGGCTTACACAGTGTTAGGAGATTTACTTTGTGATGGAGGTAAAACAAAATCCCGATATTTAGGTTATGTATACTTGTGTAAGTCTGTAAAATACTTATCTATCTAATATAAAATGTGTGCTCAACAATATTTATCAGTGCTACACATAAGCCTCTTCCAAAGGTATTCAATAACTTGAGAATATTCCCTGGTACAAGCCTGAAGGAGTACATCGTAAAGCGAAGTCATAAATATTGAAATACTGACCAATATGATTGTTAGACATATTAATGTAAATATTGTGGAAAAGACAAAATATTAAAAAGGTACAAACATATGCTTTACAAGTATAAACAAGAACCAAAATTGTACCAAATTTTTAGAAAATCCTACTCTGTCCAATTAAAGTCAGATGACATATTTAAGGATTAAACACCTGACGCATATCTGTGGTTTAATCTGTTTCACACATTTGGAATAATAACAAATCGATTTAGACAAAAGGCATATAAATGTAATATGGATGGCAGATTTAGAGGATTTCGCTTATTATTGTCAGGTTTGGAAAAAAAATTGACAGTAATTTGTATATTAAAAAAATATTTTGTATTGTCTTATTTTATGCAATAGTTTTTAAAAAATAATAGCATAATAAAAATAAATAGCGTTCTAAAATATTTGTCAACCCTTCCGGCACTCAACGAGACTTGCGGCCATATATTTCCAAGTGAAACACAACCCCTAGTGCTGGGCAGTTAACGTGTGTTTCGGCTGACTTGCGCCAGCATACTGTATGTGAATTATGAGGGCTCGGTTACAGAGGTTATCACAGGTAGTGACGCCAAACTAAACATAACCTCAACGCGCTGACGTTGCACAGTGCACAGTGGCGGAGGGAAATGCAGGCTTGCCAAATTATTAGAGGGCGTTAATGCGTCTCTTGTTTGCAGAAAGTTGACATTATTATTTAATAAAAACGAGGCTGAAACAAGTCCTATAATTTAACTCTAAAACCTTACTGAAGCACTATAAAGTCATATGTTACTTTTCTAGCTATTTGTTGTACATGATGTTTACTTAAGTTTTGCAAATACATATGTATATTTTATATATTTGTGTGTGTGTGTGTGTGTGTGTGTGTGTGTGTTTTGTGTGTATGATACAAGGATATAACGTAGAGGTAGGAATTTTACGAAAGGTTGTGTCAAGTATATCAACATTAATATATTATAATAATACATTTTATGACAAATGTTCAAAAGGTTGTTTTTATTAAAAATATTCTTTGTAAATTATTAATTAATACTAGAAATGCATTTTTGCCCTCTGTTAAAAACACAGAGATTTCTGCTGGAGTAGAGACGAGGTCTTGAATGTTTTAGCGCTTGCACTTATGACTTTGCAAACATCAATGCACATGAAGTACAACATACAATCTAACTGTGGGATTTATATAATACTGTAAAAGCCGTGTACGGAGAGTTTTATATTTTAACGGTGTTCCAGAAGATACGTTTCAGGAAATTACATTCGTTCCCTAAATGACCGCCATAAAACGTTCTTATCAAGTGGTCGCTGCTTCTGCTTCGCGGGGAACTAATGTTTTACACCTCCAAACTTCCCGCCCTGGCTGCGAAGGAAGGCAAACACTGTTCACAATATTCTAATTATAAATTTAATTAGTGATTTCAAGTTTCAAAAACAGCTACATTAGTCGATAGTTAATGTACAAATTTATTTTTATATTTTCTTCATGGAAGTAAAATGGAAATAGTTACTCGAATTTTTGTTAAATTTGACTTTGCTTTGACTTTGTTCGATACTGTTTATTTGTAGTCCTTATCCCAATATTTCTGCTGTTATTTAATTATTTCTATTAGTTCGCACTCTCTCTATTTATATTTATTTATATCGTTAAAATTTTCAATAACTAATAAAATTCTATTTATTCGTCCGGCGAAGTTTTAGAACATAAGATCATTAATTTCAGCATTTACCGTGACGTATTTCGGTGCATTTTAAGGTCACTTATATATGTATATATATATAAATATCGCAATATGTATATGTAAATATGCAATATGTAAATTCAATTATAATTCTTGTATTTGTATTTTGACTTAGTTCTTTTATTTTTTATATATTTTCTTATATATTTATTTATTTATACATAAACTATGCTCCCACACTCCGTTGAAAACGTTTTTCTCTAAATCAACGGTATTTTTACAAATTTTAGTTCCTTTTTTCCTATTCAACCATCTTTTCGTTTTCATTCTCAACTTTTTACTCAATTTATTTTCAAAATTAAACGTTTCTTTCTTATGCTATATTATATAGTTGTTTCCGCATACTTACCTTAAATATGTCATAAAATTTGTATAACTTATTTGTTTTATCATATTTCTCGATAACTTCTGACTTCACGTGCTATTTATTTACGTTATTATGGGTTATGCAGTCATGCTTACATATTCTAATAGGGGTATGTAATTCATGTGTTGAATATATTATATGATAAGGGGTAAAAGGCCATTAACCAAAACATATGTATGAATGTATGTATATAAACATATATTAGCCTAAATAAGCTATATAAGTAGACCTAATGGATATAGATTATTATATTAAAAACCAAGAGCATACATACAATTTTGCCGGGCTGTGAGATGCACATAGGCTGGACAAAGTTTACTCTATAATTTGTCTCTGAAGACGTGTTGACTTATCTTACCAGGCAAAGATAGAATCTACAGTCGTGTAGTCATCACCATCGGTCTCATCTGCCTAAGTTCAGGTGGTTTGAAACTGTGGAGGGATGTTCCTTCTGCAACTGAAAATACATTAGAGTGTTTATTTCTTTTTTAATAATAAATACGTTTGAATGAAGTTTTTGTTTATTCTATTTATTTTTTTATTTCTATTTCTATTTATAAATAAATTGATTTTATTATATTTTTCCTCCCATTTTATTTTATGCATAATAGAAGCTAGTTTTATTTGTAATTTATCTTTTTCAATATATTCTTGATGTTGTAGGTACTGTTTACCAACGAAAAGCTTTGAATATAAATTAATAAATAATCTTGTATTTGAATAACCTATGTTGTTTTAAATTATTAAACAAGAAAACGTATTATATATATATATTTGAATATATGTACATACAACTCTGTTAAAGTTCTTACCATAGTTAATGAATGATTTTAAAATGTTGACGAGAGATCTTATTTCTAAGGGCTTTTGAAACTCTCTGCAGAGACTTTATTGCACATACAATTTAGAAAAACTATAATATATAAATCAAACCTCGTACTAAAGTAAAATGAGTGATTTCTGAACTAGTGATATAATGTCCTGACATGGATTTAGATGGCAGTGATATATATATATATATATATATATATATATATATAGGACTATTGTTACCAATGAGAGGAAGTAGAATATTAATAGAGGGGGGAAAACTATTAAATTAAATTGAAGCTCTTAATTTAGAGAGGACGATCTAAGTAGATAGAATTCGTCGACTGGGATGTTTACAATCGAAATTTTCCATATATATTCTTGCAATAAATAACATAAAATGAACACCTACGTAAATGTACATAAATCTATTACAGTCTTCTTTGTACTTTGTTCTATCTGCAACTCTGTTTGGGAGAATATAAGGGCATGGCTTTTTCTATCTGTCTTTATGTCCCTTCATCTAACCTTTTTTTTCTTCAAATTATCCTTTACTTTTTCATTATGTTCCTGGTTGCCGTTCTGGCGAATTTTCAAAGCCTACACCTATATATCCCTGTGTCTACTTATTTGAATTCTAACCTGTCTTCCCAAAGCTTTTTTGATTCTCTGCCTAACAATCTTGTTATATGCGTGCTTGTCATCTAAATAGTGTCTATATGCTTGCCTGTTTCCTTCACAAACTTCCACCTTTTATATCTGATGTTCTTTATGACTATGCTTACACTTTCTAAATGGTATTGAACGTGCTATAAATAGGTCAATGCTTTTATTGAAACTCTAAAGTAAATTACGAAAGTTTTGCCAGGTTTTATATATTTACTTAAAGTTCGCCCGTAGATGACATTATGGTGATGTATTTTCTTCAGGATTAGGGTATTGTGTACAATTAGAAAGTTTTTACTTACTGTAAAAGTCTTTATATCCAATTTACAACATTTTAAAATTGATCGAAACAAGTTTAAATATTTAATGGGAAATTTATTGAACAAGTTACAAGTAGGTCAAAAGCTAAATCCATCAGGAGAACACACACCCCCTATTATTACAAATACCAAAGCATAACGAAGTAATTGTATTTTGTGTAATAAGGGGAGTATTTAAGTTTATACTCGACGCGTGTAGTGTTTAGGCTCGACATTGAATACTTATATGGGTTTTAACAGCTCATGTATTAATATTGATGGCGAGGGAGAGAATATATTAAAGGTTAGAATAGGTAAAAAAAAGGTCGCCGTGGCAAGCTACAGTGAGCTTTAAATTATCTGACAAAACATGCAAACCTCTATAGAAAAACATCCGATCGCTACAACCTTTTCTTTTCAGTGTATCAGTGTTTACAGACGAATGGGCATTTTCAACAAATTCGTTTTTTGTTGAGCACCAAATCACCAAGTCCAAAAAGGATGTTTAACAAGTGATTCAACATTGTATATTCGACGAATTCCAGACAAAAGTTCGAAGGGAATTGAGAATGGCACTAATTTATCATGAACAAAGTGTGTCGCATCAATTTAAAAAATTAACTTTTTGAAAGTGTTTGTGTGTTAACGAGGTCACATAACTCTCATCAGAATTAAAGTCTCTATAAATTTGATTACACATTAGATCTACATAATCATTTAACAAAGTTAATGTGCAATAAACATTACCTTAAAATAATAATAAAGTAATAGGTATGTTACATGTGTTATTCAATTTTTTAATTGAATTTACATAAAATCCAGTACATTTATTCCTCAATAAACCCATTAAATTTCATATAATAATATGGTTTTAATTGTAATGGGGAAACCATAATCCAGGCGAAATATTTTGGCAGATGTAACTAGTTTCTAAGTTTATGTTTCTATAATAATTTGTAATAGTTTGACGCGAGAAACCAGGGCTGGCACTATCCCCGACTTTAATATATAAACTATTTAAATATATGATAGAGGTCTTTCCTCTCTTTCTCTCTCTCCTTACACATACATACACACACTCGAGCGTTATATACGATTAGTTTTACGTTATTTAAGACCATTAACAGAAAATAGTATCGAAATTTAATTTAAAACCATTTATCTGTGTGTATATAAAACTATATTATAAAACTACAAATGCATATACCCAGTTTTATCGCATGAATTCACCTCTACTTCGTATATTTAGAGCCTATATTTAGAGGCATAACGTAAACATGTTTTCAATTTATATTATTGCTATATCGACTTCTGCACTGTGGAGGCGAAATCCTTATCCGTTACTTTCTTAGTGATTTTTTGTTTTGGTTATTTTGTGTGATAATATACAATGGTTTGGGACTATCGATCCATCTCTCTAGTCTACATTCGCAGTTCTTTACATTACTTTCGGATAGAACCTCTCTTTCACTTAATCTATATCTCCTTCTTATTGTGTCCTTCTAACATTATACATCTCCTGCATTTCATATATTCGTGTACTAAACCTAATATTGTATCATACATTGTACTCTGATCATCCTAATTCTGTTTTCTCAAATAACTTTACTCTATTGCTTCTAACACATAGCAAAGCTAACGTTTGGCCCCTTTTTGGTCCCGCACACTCCATTTGACTAATAAATCATATTTATTTACAAATACACTATTTTTAATCAAAGTATAAGGTATTTAGAGTCTCTAAATTGGTAATTTTGGAAGAGAAAACGGTGCCAAAATGTTATTATAAATAAAACAATATCAAAAACTATCTTGTTTAACTTAAGTAAAGGACTTCGTTTGCCGTCAGCATATATATTACTCTCTCTGTATGCAAAAAAAATTAATGACGTCAAAACCTATAATGAGTGTAGCTGAATAAAAAATGCCTCTAAGACCGTTTATTGTTGACGTTTGTTTTAATGTTAGTTATCAATGTCCCCGGGACCGCGCTGCAGTCGGGCTACAGTTAAGTTCCATGTGATGTGTGCAGTTGGCACTTAGTACAAAATGATTCGGTGGTCGTGGGGTGGAGACTGTGTGAGTAACGTTTACCCAGCGTTTTGTAAATGTTTGCATTGATTTGTTTACATATGGTAGACATTTAGTTTGTATATGTGTCCATAAACCCTAACGTACAATAAATAGGTTTATTAAAGGATTTATAACTTTGGGGTCTGTTAAACCATTTGTTTTAATAAACAGCGATTAGAACGATTCATTTACATCCTCTTGACATATATTATGTAATAATATGTACATGCGACTATGTGCAGCTATGTGTTTTCTATCATACAATTTACATGACCCTATTTGCAGCTATGTGTAATGTGCCATACAGTGTACATGGAACTATCTGCATCTATGTGTAAAATATCGCACTATGCACTTGAGACTATGTGCAGCTATGTGTAATATATCATACTATGTACAAATAACTGTGTGCAGCTAGGTGTAATATATCATAATATGTACACGGCACTATGTGCTGCTATGTGTAATCTATCATACTATGTACATGACACTATGTGCTGTTGTGTGAAATATCATACTATGCACGTGACACTATATGCATATGTGGGTAATCTATCATACGACGTACAAACCACTATGTGCAGCTGTGTGTAAGGTATCATACTATGTACATAGGACTATGTGCTGCTATGTGTAATCTATCATACTATGCACGTGACACTATGTTCTGGTATTTGTAGTCCATCATACTATGTACATCACTCTATGTGTAGCAATATGTAATCTATCATAATATGTACATGGCTATATGTGCAGTTATGTGTAAACTACCGCACTATGCACATGACACTATGTGCAGCTATGTGTAATATATCATACAATGTAAATGACACTATGTACATCTATGGTTAATCTACCATACTATGTACAAACCATTACGTACAGTTGTGTGTAAGGTATCATTCTATGTACATAGGACTATGTGCTGCTATTTGTAATCCATCATACTATGCACGTGACACTATGTGATGGTAAGTCAAGTCTATCATACTATGTACATGACACTATGTTCAGCTATATGTAATCTATCATACTATGTACATGACACTATGTGCAGTTATGTGTAACATATCATGCTATTTACTTGTCACTATATACATCTATGTGTAATCTATTATACTATGTACCAGACACTATGTTCAGCTATATGTAATCTAACATACCATGTGCATGACACTATGTGCAGATATGTGTAATATATCCTACTATGTACAAACCCCTGTGTGCAGCTAGGTGTAACGTATCATAATATGTACACACCACTATGTGCTGCTATGTGTAGTCTATCATACTATGTACATGACTCTATGTGTAGCTATGTGTATTCTAACATACTATACACATGGCACTATGTGCAGTTACATATAATCTATCATAATATGTACATGACACTATGTGTAGGTATGTGTAATATATTATACTATGTACATTGCACTAGGTGCGGCTACATGTAATCTATGATAATACGTACATGAAACTATATGCGTCTATGTGTAATCTATTAATTTATGTATCTGACACTATGAGCAGCAATGTGTAATCAATCATACTATGTACATGACACTAGGTGCAGCTGTGTGTAATCAATCATACTTTTTACATGACTCTATGTGCAGTTATTAGTCATTAATCATACTATGCACGTAACACTATGTGCATCTATGTGTAATGTATCATACTATGTACAAACCACTATGTGCAGCTATGTGTAAGTTATCATAATATGATAATAATGGTGCTGCTATGGGAAATCTATTATACTATGAACATGACACTATGTGCTGGTATGTGTAGTCTATCATACTATATACATGACACTAGGTGCAGCTACATATAATCTATCATAATATGTACATGAAACTATATGCATTTATATGTAATCTTTCAGTTTATGTATGTGGCACTATGAGCAGCAATGTGTAATCTATCATACTATCTACATGATACCATGTGCAGCTATGTGTTATCAATCATACTATGTACATGAGACTATGTGCAGTTATGTGTCACATACTATGTACGTGATATTATGTGCATCTCTATGTAATTCATCATGCAATGTACATGTTTTCTATGTGCAATCAATCCTAATATGTACAGCTATGTACATGGATATTCGGATGTATGACGACATTTACACAAACAAGTAATATATAAATATATATATATATATATATATATATATATATAAGATTTTTAAACGAATTTCTACTGTGGTTAAAATAATTTTCTTTTAGATACTTTTTAATAAATAATTACAAATAATCTAAATAAAGTAACATAGCCTATGCATTAAAACAGCTGTTCTACCACAATAACTTACAACAAAAAATCAGTTATTTTATGAAATCATATAATAACACTATTTTAAGTTAAATGGGACGAAATATGAATATTTCAAACCTTCCCCCTTTTGAGAAAAGTATTTATCTCATACAAAACTAAACCTAATTCGTTAAATTTAATTTATGAATTATATTTGAAAAACGTATTACCATAAAGTGGAATCCCCTAAAAGCACAACAGCACCATCTACATAATCGCAAAAATACTAGAAAAAATAATAAGATCTAAAATACATATCAACAACATATACAATATAAAAAATGGATACGAATAAATTAATAAAATAAAAAACATAAAAACAAACGACAACATAAAAATAATAAGTTATGACATAACTAACATGTACCCTAGCATCCCAATAGAAGAAACCATAGAAAAAATAAAAAAACAAACTAATACACAATAACGAAAAAAGAATAACAATAGATAGTATCATTACGCTAACCAAACACATATGTAACCAATATTACTTCCAATTTAACAATAAATACTATAAACAAACAACTGGACTCTCCATGGGATCACCCATATCATCTGTCATGTCAGAAATATATTTACAACACTTTGAACAATTAATAATTAAACCTATACTAAACACAAACAATATTTCACTATGGAAAGGTATGTAGACGATATACTTGTAATATACCAACCTACCATTCACAAGGAACACATTATAGTACTAAACAAACTAAATACATACAACGAAAACATACAATTCACCGTCGAAACAGAAACAAAAAGAACAATCAACTATCTCGACATCACATTAAATATAAATGATAATAAAATAGAAACTACAGTATACAGGAAACCTACTTCCCACAACACCACAATACACTACAAATCTAACCATCCCTGGATACACAAAATTAATACTATTCAAAAACCTTATACACAAGACTCAAGAGGAAACGTGTATGACGTCAACAGTTACCAACACGACGGACCGAACATCCACGTAAGAAAAATTGAGAAAAAGTAATCAGTGATTCGACAATGGTCAAGTGACCGAAGGGCGCCTCATCACACAAGGTAAAATCATTACACTTAATGGTGGATAAAATTACTTACAATAGTTATATATTAACTTCATATATATATATATATATAAATACTTTATATATATATATATATATATATATATATATATATATATATATATATATTATAAATTTCTTTATATATATATAAATATATATATATTTTTTATATAAATTTCTTTATATATATATATATATATATATATATATATATATATATATATATTATATATAAATTTCTTATATACAGTCTATCTCTGTAGGATGTCAGCATTATTAATTGTTGGGTTAAATATATTTTAATATTATATACATATTTAATTTAATTTGTATAAAGGAATAGTGCGTTTAATTGACCTAACCAACTTCAGAATTATATTCAAAATGTTTGACCAAATATAAACGGAAGTGGTATCTAATGCCAGTATTATAAGGGGGTGCAGAGCGTGAAAACCCCAGCATCAGATGGTTCCTCGCAATATATAACTAAGCATAGTAACAAGGACTATATTTTTTATCATACAGATATGACCTCTAAAACAAAAGTTATTAGAAACAGAGTTGTCAATTTAGGAAATAAATATACAATCATTAAAAGGAAAAATAGCTTAATGTATTTTTAAGAGTTTATAAAGAATGCCTTTATAAGATACTTGGAAAGTGTGCCTTGAGCGTTTAATTGGCTTTGGGCTCTCAGTTTGGAGTTCATTTTAATGTGAAAGTTTCCACGGAACGGAAATTTTAACAAGGGGCATGTTCATTGTCTTGAACAATTAAGTACTTGAAGTCAATTATGGTAAAGTGGATCAATATTACGAAAGTTGGCGTACAAATGTAGCCTATATGTAGTAGATATAGTATGCAATACATTATAATTTAACAAAATATACGTGTGGCAGGATTGTATTACGGCAAAATTTAATATGTTGTATCTACGACATTGCAGAATATTCCTAACCTATAAAATGTTCGTTGAAATTATTTTCGTATGACTATCTTTAACAAATTTGTCACAGATCAAGTTATTATCATGAATTATTAGACGAGTATCAGAAAAAGCATCTTATATTCTAAATGTGACTGTGCTGAAATACATTACTATGTCATATTCAGACTGAGGTGATATGAGTGGTTGTATAGCAAAGATGTTAAAATGTTCCTGAATATTGTAGTAGTCGAGGACTAGTGAATAGAACGTTTTACCGTGATGACGTCATAGATGGTAGCAGTGTTGAAGACGAAGGTAATAACAAGGTCTGATTATTTGAGAAAATGTTTTCAACCGAATTTCCTCCAATACAATAAAAACCTCTACCTCGAATTGATAAAAACTTAATATAAAGTATATAAATCCCAAAGAAAATCCAAAAAATAGTGATTTAAATTTTTATGTTTTAAAGCTATTGAGTAGTGTTGATAAGTTTTTACGCGCAATGAATTACCGTCCTTTACTTGAGCCACGCGGTATTGGAGGACGTACATTAAGCTAGTATTAGTACCTTTGATGAAAAGATTAGTACCGGGCAATTCCGATAGTAAAAATATTCCAAATATACTTTTATTGGTTGAGTATCGGTCACGGTCGAAGTGGCCCGATTGTTAGTAAGCAGGTAGAGGCAGGAGACCCCGAAAGGGTTACCGAAGTACCCCTAAGCACCTCCCGACACTCACTGTCACAAGTCAGTTCTCAACTTGGTAGTCACGGTAGGCCTTACCAGTGAGCAGAAAAAGTAGACGATGTTTTCTATATTGAGGGAGGAAGAACCGTGTTGTGTATGACGTTGATCAGTCCCGTAATTTATTACGCCTCTGAAGGGTGGGAATTAACGAGGAATGAGGAAAACCAACCTGGCTATCTTCTAGAGGAATGTATTCATGAGGGTTCTTGGTACTCTGAATGTTAGTGGGCAGGGAAGAGAAGAAGAAATTGTGAGTTTTATGTGCTGTTTGGATAACCTAATATAGACAAAGTAATAAGTATTGGAGGATTGAGCTGGGCAGGGCATGTGCCCCGAATGGAGGAGAGTTGTGTACCCAGAAGCGTGTTAGATGGAACTATTTACAGAATGAGAGCAAAACGACTTCCTAGACTGAGATGGATGCGTCACTCAGGATGTCAGAACCCTGCACATTGTGAGGAACTGGAAATCAGCAGCACAGGATCGAGCTACCGGACGAAGGGTCATTGAGGTGGCCAAGGTCTACATCGGGATGTAGCGCTATGGAAGAAGAAGAAGAGTATTCAGGGACTATTAGTGTAGTAATAAACAAACTGAAAGCTTCCACTTCTGTAATTGTATTGAGCCCAGCTGCAAACTTATTGTATTATGTTTTCTTTATTTTAAAAATAAATTCAATTTAAAATTCAATACGAGTAAAATATGGTGTTTTAGTAACCTACCCCACTATTCAAGCTGTAACATCGACGTGTATATATTTGGTCGTTGTACTTAATGAAGGCCATTAGGTGTATAAAACATAAAATATTTAAATATTGCGAAGGGATTTTTCATGTTAAACACGCTCAAAATGTTGTAGCCTACAATTTACACGCTGGCGCTTTCGTATGCTGACGGTTGTGTCTGTGAAATTCGTAGACTATATTCAATAACGAAAAGGATTTTCTTGTATTAAGCACAAGAAATCAGAACGGCAAAGGGGATTAACATAGCTTCAACAATTCAACGGAGCTTATACAAGGTAAAGATGCGAATAGGGGAGTCCCTTTCGCCCAAGTCCTAAATTATTTATGGGCGGGAAAGTTATATCCTTTGGTCCGTTTAAGGGATTGTTTTATAAGAGCCAGAAATTTAATAGAAAAGTTACTGCGGTAAGCTTAGCGAAATTCCTAAATAATTCATGTATAATGTGTTCCACTAACTTAGTAACAAGCTGCGTTCGTTTAAAAGGATTTACTTAGTTCTTTCTCCGACACGGATTCTTTTTGTGTTATGTGTTAAGAAACTAGTACTTTGAAGAAGTAAATTAAACTTTTTCCCAAGATTTGTGTTCAGCTACTAAGTTTTAGCCTTATTTATTTTCTTGTATTAACGTAGATTGTCTGGACAACTTCTGACCTCTAATGTCAAACGTAGCTTTTAAAGGTCATTTTATGACCTTGGTAACACCTAGAACTTGCTTAGTCTCCCAATCCCGCACTGGTGACACCTCCATCTCCCCAGATATCTCTAATACCCCTTTGTCTTCTAGATCGAAGTATAACTCAATAACGTCTCAACAATCGCAACCAACCCCTTGACCACTTAAGTGGCCACCATAGCACTCTTGATCTTGAACTCTAAACTTGAACGAATATATTAAAAGAGCTGCAAATCTTCTTTTTAAAACCTAAAACACTAAGCAGGCACGTTTATACTAAGAAAACCATGGATGATGGACAACAAAGATATAAACAAATATACAAGATGGACTGGATAAACAAATTGGCGAGGGTTTAAGAGGGCACAGGACTACCAATTACAAAGCTCTTCACCCAAAAATCTCTTCATTTCAAGAAATATTTTACCCACTATTTTACTATCTTCTACAACACATGTTTGCCATTTAACACATTTCTTTCGCAAATAAAAAAATAATAGTTATTGATTATATTTTGTTTTGTTTTATGCAACTCACTGAGATTTATTCTTTCGCCGCAATTTGTATGTGTTTGTTTCATTTCCATCAGTTTCTTCTTCTGATGTGTCTTCTATTGCCTAGCTTTCAGTGGTATTCTTGTCTCATACGTTCTTCGCATGCACATACTAAAGTAGAAGTGGTCCTCATATTTCTTCATTCAGAGTCTCTTTTACATTCATTTCTTCTTTATCTTTCAACTTCGGTTTCACCTCTTCTTCAGAATATCCTTTCTGATATTGTTATTCTGAAATTATTCTGACGCCAATAATTTCATGTCTCAGAACCGTACATTACAAAACTTTCTATTCCTTGCTTTAGATATTTGGCGTTTAGTTATTTAACATTTTTTTATTTTCGTTGTTTATTATGACTGTGTTATTGGTTTTATCTTTAATTTTATGTATCTGTTCCATCTAATCGTTTAACTGTAACGTTAACCTCTACTATTAAAACTCGAAGGCTTGCTTTATGAAAATGTATATTTCATTTCTAAATCTTCCACGATATTTCCAATCTACAATTTATGACCATTTTGCAATTGAAGTGATATCGTCATTTCCCAATATAATATTATTTTACCATTTGCAGATAGTAGGGTATTGTTGTAGTAAGTTAATTTCATTCCAAATATTTAAATATTAAAAATCATCTATAATTATAATCCGTAATATGTATAAGTAATGATCAATAACTCTGTGACAGGTTTTATATTAACCCAGTCTCTGCTACACACGAGGAGACATTATAGAAATTAACTGTATTCCAGACGTTGCACAGAATGTAATCCGCTTTCTTTTCGCTCCCGTGGCTCCGTACAGAGTCGCCTTTGAAGACGGTTCTAATCATCGCAAACAGAGTTTCGCCTCGTTCAGTCTTCTTTGTTTCGGTCCCTTTATGATTTCCCACGAGGAGGCATTGGAGCAAAACCTATTACAACCTTTAATTACCCATTTTGCACTTCTTTTCTAGGTAAAAGCGTTTAAAATAACAAATATCCGTTGTTTCAAGATAAATTATGTAGAACTACCACAACATATATGTTATCACTTCTACGTGTGCGTTAAATTTTCCTTACAAATATAGTTTTTGGAAATGATGAGGAAAAACCTTTTACTACGAAAGAACTGTAAAATTTTAATAAAGCACCGTATAAACAATAAATAATAAATGTTGTGAAACATGTTAAAACACCTTTTGAACTATAACTTCCATCGATATTTCAACATTACTTTTAAATAAAACTATGAGTTACTTAACATTTGTTTTGTTTGCTAATATATATGAACGATAATATTATACATGCTACGCTAGGGATTTTAATGCTTTCTCGCTCTTATGATTTATTTCGACCAATACAGGTTTTGTTTCAAATCAATCTTTTTTATCGATAAAATATCTTACCTCAAAGCAACGAAATAAAACAAAGAATATAAAATGTATCGTCATTTATCCTCTCTATTTTACAATGTAAACAAATAACAATAAAGTATACAAGTAACAAAAATTGATGTTTTTCGTAGCAAAAAAAATGTCCTTAGTTAATGTTATGAAACACTGTTAGATCCTAAAACAGCAACAAACCAAGTATTAAAAAAATTTTATTACTAACTATAGAGTAAAATGAATATAATTCGTGCTCTTTAATCAGTTTTGTTTAATTCAATTGTTTGAAATCACTTCACAAGATTAACTTGTGAACAACAAGACTTGAGTGTATAACTTTAAATATTTGAGAGGATGAAAAACTAAATAGTTTCTAGAAATAAGACATTCTTTCACAAGCCAAAAGCAAAACATACAAACTGTATATCCAGGTTACCCAGGATAGCAAAGTCTCTTACTCTTATTTATAGTAATTTTGGTTTCTTTTAGGGTTTATGATATTTTTCTGTTTTAAGATTTCAACACATTAAATAGTGTTATTTCAGTAGAGCCGTTCTACTACTAAATTTAAATCAATTTAGTATTTTAAATTCCCTGTACATTTTCTGTGTGTATTCTTTGTTGTTTCTCTATATATAAACGTTTTTTACCAAAAACAAACTAAAATATATCCATGTTTATTTGAGCACTTGATATAAGCATTGAACAAATGGCAGGGCGGTTGAATATCAGGTCAAGTCTATTTATTTAATGCATTAAATAAATAAACCTGGCTCGATATTTAACCGGCTTTTCATTTATTCTAAACTAAAACAACATTTCTAATTTTTACAAAATATAAATATGTTTACGCTTCTGCGAAAAGAAGTCTTATAACAATGTATAATCGGAGGGCATATATAGTTACAGGCAAAGGTTATCACAGTAATATGTGTGAAGATGTTGGAGGTGCAGATGTCCTGCGTTTAAAGAGGTTGTTACTCTTGCAAGAAGGACATAAAGCGCGTAAGTAGAGCCATTAGGAGGGCTCTAATTGTATTACAGCCAGGAAAACGTTTCCTTCGCAGGACCTCTGTTTCCTTAGATATTACGAAATTTATTGCTCACGTTTTAAAGAGACACTGAACTAAAAGGACCTATAAATTGTTGTTTATTTTATTTATTATGTTATTTTATTGTAATGTTTCCGCTCACATTACAATACAAATATTATACTTCATAAACGCTATCTTTATTTCTGTTTTTGTACCAATATATAGGCTGATATAATAAGCATAGAGGTAATATTACAATGAAAGTATAAACAATACCACACCAATTAATCAACAATTAAATCATAAAATTACCATGGGTAACCCTTTAAATCACAATAATAGTCAATGAAACAAAAAATCCTTTTGAAAAACAAATCAAAAACTAGACAGCAAAATGTTTCTCCTACAGCAAACACACAAATAAATACTATGCGGATGCTATGTTGGTCGCTCAGATCTTCATTACAGTGAACAAGGAAGGTATTTTGGTTTTTCTAAATATATTCTTTTAGCAAAGTAAAACAAGAATGTGAATGTAGTTGTTTACCAATTTTTAGAAATTTCTAGTTTACCAATATTTTTATAAATCGCTATGATGATACTTTTGAATGCCTACCATCGATGTCCTACACTAACATTGAGTAATAGGTTCTTCAACTAGCTGTATTTTCAATCGCATTTTCAACTTCCTCGTCGAAGCACGGAAATTCCCTGAGCATTTAGTAATTCAAGTAAGTAAAGAGCAAGTTTGTAAAATTCATTGTTTTTGGTACATGTTGTAATTTCTAACAAGCCTTTTGATGTGTTTTAAATAATTATTTCAATAAATACATGTTGAAAAATACTTGGATAAATACGTGTTGAAATACATAAAATAAAAGACCGCAAGGAGTTTTAGGCTATAGCTTTGGAAATACCTAAAATAACATGGAAGTATTTATAATAACATGTATTTATAAAGAAATTTGATTGATCATTATAAAGTGGAACTTCATCTAGTTTTTTAAAAACCTATACTTTTCAGGCTCCGATATTGTCCGCTGTATTCACTACAATTCTGTAAAATACTGAAATTTGCTTTCATTTAGATTTAATTGAATAAAATGAAATGGATGTAATAAAAAGAAATATTTATTTTGCCCGAATTTACTCGACACAACGTAAATTCATAATGTACATTACATTATATATTATATTAATGTATATAGGCTATATATATATATATATATATATATATATATATATATATATATGCATATATTTCATAAACACAAATGAAGTCACATATTATTATCAGCTGTTTAGTAAGAAAATCGTTACCAAAATTTCCAGCCGTTTCAAAAGACAAAAAGGTGAGGATGGAGATTGCCAATGGAAAACATCACAAAATAGTTTTACAAAACATTTTTCCATAGTTAGGTCCTAACAAAAAAAAATATATAGTCCACAATGAAAGTCAACACTTTATCTACACGAAACCCTTTAAAAAATTAATCTGGCGTATAATAATAAAACAGTGAACAAAGCGGAATAAACGAGCACTTGGCTCTGAAAGTAAAAACCAACAACACACAGGTAAAGAGCGTGGAACAAAGCCAACAATTACTGAGGACGTGAGGAGCGCGGCGAGTGGGGGTTAATTGAAGTTTAATCGGGTTAGGCTGTTATGGTCGTTAGGCATGAAAACTGTAAGAGGTGAACAACGTTTGAGGGTTTTCTTATATCTTTGGGGGTGGGGGATTCTATGTAGTGATTTTGAAAAGATTTACTTATTTGTTTATACTTTTAAAACTTTTTTTTGAAGATAACTATAAATTGGTTTTATTATAGTTAACGTTTTAAAAATGCAAGTCTTTTATGGATTGAGGTTCCATAATTAACAGACTTTGACGCCTTGATATAGGTTTTTACTAGTTTGAGAAATGACCTGATAGGAATTTAAATAGGAGAACAGTTTAAGTAATTGCTTTATGTTGTAACAAGCAATATCAATAAACATCCTTTCCATTATCTCTCTCACAGGCAGGTAGGCATGCTTTACAACTTTCTACACGTGTCTATAATGTGTGATAGCCTATATATGATCATATACGTTAGGCTAAGAAACTCGTCGAAGTATTGCCCTGTTAATACACATCAGCAGCGCATATAAAGAGTCAGCTGGGTGCGCTGCCATTATCTCGTGCTGAATAAATTACTCAAGTTCCATGCAAGCCCTGACGCATTAGCATTTAGATTGCAATGTACACAAGTTTTGTGCTGTTGCTGCGGTGTGTGATGGAGGTAAAGTCTAGTTCTTTGTAACCAATTGTTAGGTTAGAAAGTTGTAATTAGGTATCTAGCACAATATACAAAACCATGCGGTTCTTTAAATAGAAAACCCATAAATTTAAGGACTCGCAAAAGATAAAAGCAATTTACTTAGTAACATAAATCCATGTAAATTTGTAAGACGGTGATGAGACAGGGTCCAAATACTGGATGCATGATCTAAGTAGACAAATCAGGTCTTAAACTGATATATGACACTTTAATGCCTGATGGAGAATTTAATGAACGCAGAAGTTAAGAAAGGAGGAGATTACCGAAATACTTTGAGTAGTTGTTAATACATCAACCTTGGTGTTGAGACATATTGGTTCGGATCAATATTGATATTAATCAAGAGAAGATATAGTCTGACTGCTGATAGATGACTTAACAGCAACATTTCAAATAATCGAAGCGTGATATAAGTAGATATAAGAGGCAGTGAACTGAGATCGGATACTTTATTGGTCCAAAGAGAAATTAATGAACGCTAAAATTAAAAAAGAAAGAGATTGTTGAAATATTTGGAGTAGTTTTTTAACAGAATAATAATAAAGAATAATTCCCAAACGCGTGTTCCTTTAGGTGCTCATTTTTACCAGGCTGTGTTGACTTGAGGGACTCGAATTCCATTATGAAATACTCTGGTACTACTGGAAACTGTAACTTGTAGTTTCGTAGTCAACTAATCTACCCACTTGTCCAAACAGACACCTTGTATATTTACTTCCATGATTTCTTATTTTCAATTCCATCAAGCGTAGGAGACTAGTTCGCGGAACATGACAGATGACTCGTTCCTCTAATGTCTAGAGGAAATACAAAGATACAAAATGTGTGTAGGACGTCTTACGACCGCCATGCAAACCCGACGTCATTCACTAAACTCAGTATGTCTTGGAAAATATATAGGAATCATAAGATCGCAATTATTGGATCTAATTTCCCTCGAGTACATAAATCCTACATCTCGTGCCTCCGCGGGTTAATATTTCATCTTCATGTTAAATTATTCATCAGCGTAGTTTTACTGAGCGACTTGAAGTCTCACTGTAGTACAGAACGCAACCGAACAGGTTAAAACTAATAAATAGTATAAACACGACAGGTTCGTTCACAATAGTTTATGTCCTGACACTGAGTATTAAATATATATGCAAAATGTTTATATTCTAGAACATACATTGTGTATCACTTCTTCCAGTATTTTTATAGGTGATGCTATGGTGACGTTATAGTTGAAGTTTGGTTGTGGTAGTATTGTACTGTAGATGCTCACAACTGATCACTAAACGATTAAATTACGTTATGGGTGATGTTTTTAGTTGTAGTAGTATTATACTGTAGATGCTTACAACTGATCACTAAAAGATTAAATTACGTTATGGGTGATGTTTTTAGTTGTGGTAGTATTGTACTGTAGATACTCTGAGCTAATCACTAAAGGAACAAATTACGTTATGGGTGATGTTTTTAGTTGTGGTAGTATTGTATTACCATTTTTGTTTAATATAAAGGGCAACAATTGCCTACATTAGTTTTAATAATATCCGACGCGACTATCTGACAACATTGCTAAAAAATTTTAGATAATTGGATTGTAATAAACGAATGGGCATCATGATTGGATGTAAAGCAGACAAAGGCAATACAAATGCGTTTATAAATTGCCTCTGCTACCCCTGGAGGTATTACATATATTGCAAATTTCCTATACACGTTAAAAAGATTCTAAAATGGATAACGTAACCTTACTTATTAACAAATGGTAATGAATAGGCTAAATTAACAATCTATGTCTGGGAAATTGAATTCCGTAATTTAAATAAATAAAGTTTTTCTTTTACAAGACTCTAGATAATAAAGGACAGATTCGCTCCGGAAATCTGCCGGTAAGCACATCGCTAATGGCTTGATTTAATGGGAGCTTTCTGGAACACTCCCCCTTACAGTTCAAATCAGACTGAAAACAAGATTTGAGACAAAAATAAAAGTTTGCCATTTTTCGCTTTTTCTTTTTATACCAATTAGATATTTTTGTGGACAAATTAACAAACACAAATGTCCGTTTAATTTATTTAATAAAAGTAAATTATTTTTAATGTATAAAAAAGGAAGTCGTTTGGGTGTAAGGTAGGAATGTGAAAAGTTAAGCCTGGTGTAGTTCCAGAAAAGGGTGTTAGTGTTCTATTTACATGAATCCAATAATTATGGTGAATATCTATTTAATTTAATTTTAAACATGTAAATAGTGATTAAGTACCTAGGATATATCATTAGGTATATAACTAAGTGGCTAAACAGATTTTTTAAAACCCACGGACCTGTAGCCGACAGGGAATCCAAAACCGACAACAGGAGGGCTTAGCCATGGTCAGGCAAAGCAATAACTCTAAAAAGACCAGAGATATATTATAAAGATATTCTAAATTTATTGAAAGAATTTTATTTACAGCTTTATAAACATAAATAAAGATCAATTACACTAATTAAATAATCTAAATATATAAATTAATTGCCAATTCCCAGAATAAAATTCTATTGGGAAATGTATTTTGTTCCAAAATGAAGAGCGAAGAAATTCAAACGTCTTATAGCGACCAAGTGTTTAAATGTTTTTTTTAAACAATTGTAAAAGATTACACAATTTGTCGTCTTCAACATAAAGGTAATAAAATGGTTCTCAAAGACTAACGAGGCAAAACAATAAGATTAAGTTAAACATTAATATAACCCTATAAACTATTAATATAGTTTAATCTACTATAAGTTTATTATTATAACTTTATAAGTACCAAAAATTTATTAAAATGAAATAATAAATTGTTTGAAGGGTTTTTGTTTCCAACATTAAAAATATTCTTAAAGATCTCTAAAAAATATTCATCACAAATTTAATAATCACCAATCACTAAGTAGTTAGACTTAATAAAGTAAAAATCCAGACAACTAGACCTCCATAAAGCGAACCGTGATGTAATGTTTATCTCGAACCATTTTAATAAATTACATAATTTACGTCAAGCAATATTAGGATATATTATGAGGGTCCTCATGGGTCATTGCCTAGGCGAAAGTATTTAATTTACGTAAAGGTAATATTGCTAAACCCAATTGTCAACATTGAATATATTCTAATTTTCTTAATATTTATTAATTATTAAAAGGGGATTATTTTATCTTGATACACTTTGTACAACGATTTAGTACCTGATTCTACTTTTCAGATCAGTCAGTCAGTAGCCTAACCTGGCGTTAAGAGCTCCAGGGACTAAATGTTAGCTTAAGATTGTTAAATCTGGTGATAATTATCTATACAGTGAAAACAAAGATATATATATATATATATATATATATATATATATATATATATATATGTACCTAATTCCTAATAATTGAATCACATTTAATCTGCCACCGACAACACTATAAGAAGCTATTGAGGAAAACCCATAAGTCCTGAACATTATAAAATACTTTTACTTGGTTAAGTAGACCGATGCTAGAGAAAATAAAGGAAACCATTATATATATGTAATTTTTTCTTGGCACACCCGCATTTTACCTAATTTCTATAATTCACTGGTTATTTATACTCTTCTGTAGAACATTTCAATTACGTTTCGCCTAAACGAAATCTTATCTTTTTATAAATATTCCTCATTGCTTCTTTGTTATTAAATTACTTTACAGCTAAACTGAAATATATAGAAAAATATTTAAAAAATATAGGCACTTTGTATTTATATAAAACTTAGCGCTAAGCTATTTACATATAAATGTTTAAAATGTTATTCCTTTTAATGTTTAGTGTGCATTTTCTTTACTCACACTATATGAAAAAGGATCGACATGTTACAAAACACGAAAGTTTATGTGATGTGGAAACTTAGGTCAAATGAAATCCACTATCCCCCGAGCGCCAAGGGTAATATAAAGTAGGACCACGTACGATTTGGTTACGCTCGCTTTAATATTAAAAGCGATGAAAGCAACAGATGTATCGATTAGCATTCAGCTCTCGATAATTCCAGGTCTAATATATTTACAGTACGGGATCCGCCAGTGCGCACCACTTTACGCTCGCTTATTGCAATCCTTGTGGAAGAGAATGCCTATAAATGCTATTATATTGGTAAACCAAAAGATTTATATCACGCGCGAATAGTCAATCCCCCGATGGTAGCGCGAATCTCATCAAGTTGCCTTTGTTTGCTTTTAATAATAAATCCATTTTAGTTCCAATGTTAGAATGTATTTTTAAGGCAAAATAAACTAAACATTTTTTAGAACAAATCCTACTTAGGGTAATAAAGAGAATTTTTTATTAATGACTTTATATTAAATAGGTACAACTAAAATAAACCTAATAGAAAATAACATAAACTGTGCTCTACAACAGCTTTTCTACCACAGAACCTAGAGCATAAAGTCAGCTGTTTTATGAAATCATATGTTATCACTTGCTTTGAGCCAAATAGGATGCAATAGCTACATTGCATACCTTGCTTCTTTTGTGAAACGTTTTCTCCTATATTGAATTTCATTAGTTTTATATTTAGCTATTTATATAATATTTAAAAAAAACTGCAATAACATCAAGTGTCATCCACAACGAGTTTAAAAAAATATATTGGAACTTGAGTGGATTAAAAAAATTATTTGATTTACGATTGAAAATTTGAACTATATATATATATATATATATATATATATATATATATATATATATATATATATATATATATATATATATATATTTATTTATTTATTTATTTATTTATTTATTTATACATAGGAGAGAGTGAACTAATACAAAGAATTCAAATGCCTGAGAGCCTATATTAACAACTTATTTCACAGTTTACAGAATAGATTTGTACGAATAAAAATTTAAAAAAACCTATTATTAGTATATTCCTTCAGCTTTTTTGCTAATGCGAAAATTTGTTGCAATCAAAACTCTTCCATTTTTCTTTGCCTTTCACTATACAATACCATTTGAGTAGATAGCGTTATCATATTGAAAAACAACGGTTACATCAGATCGATTCATAATTTAGTTGTCAATGGTAAAAATTTCTTTAATGTGGGAAGTATATATTTTTTTGGAATTAAACGTAAAATAACCTATATCAACTTCCAGATTTCTTTTGAAAGTGTAAAGGCAGGATTGGGGTTAAAAGTGGCGTCGTTTGAGAAACTACGCATTTTTTTTAAGGGATTGACATCTTCAAAAGTCATTTAAGCCTAACTGGCGAACCAAAAGGCTGGTATTTAAACGAAGAAGCCAAGTTAAAGTGCAAAGTGCTACAAGAGTATAGGTATTGTGGAACGTCGTGATACCTGGGTTGGGGAAAGAGAACGACGCAGTAGAGGCGATATTCCCAGAAATGGTGCTCCGCAAGCCCTCCGTTTCTCCCCTACAAAACTAGTGTCGAACATAATCAGGCTTCACGAAGACATACAAGTCCTAGAATTATTTGGTTTTGACCGAATATATTGAAATCACCATCATTTCTCCCTTCACACCCCGTTTAACCACACTAGCTCCTCCCTCATACTTATTCAATTCCAATGAACGGTTCTTACATGAACTTCAAACACCCTCCCAAGCTGAGAGCAAATGTCAAATTTATTCACAGAGGAAATACCCATTAAACTACCCACTTGAATTTTTAGGATTATACCCATGTGACCCGACGCCCACACACTCAAAACCGTCATCTACTTCATCGCCGCTGTATACAATTAGGCTTTTTCACGAACTAGATCTTCTTGCCCTGCAATAATCTATTCAAGAACACCAACCACGAATTTTAGGAAGATACCATAATAATATGTTCGCAGAATTGAAGGGCCTCCTGATTCAATGGTTTTATCATTGTCCCAGGTTTTGTCTGCAGGGTTTAATAAATCTATATTCTTGGGTAAAGACGCGATGGAAAAAAATACCTTTATATATAAATCTGCGTTAATATTTAATGCTTAATAAAATGGAAGCTGTGATAAAATAATAATATTTTTTTCGTTTCCACACAAGGAATTTGTAAAGTAAAATTTTCAATAACCAGTATTTCAAACAACCAGTGCTTTATTTTTAAATAAATCAATTTTAGTTAGGATTGTGTCAGCTAAAACAAATAAATGATTCTTAGGTTATTGCTAAAGAAAGTTTGAGCTGATTAATTGACTGAGGTTGGGAAGTGTTCTCCAAAACAAGGCGGGGTAAAGGCAAAGCGAGGCAGAGCAAAAGTTGTGGCAAAGGTTCGACTTTATTAAGGTCTGTAACATGTTGCCGTGACTTTGACGTTCGAGGGCTTACACAGTGTTAGGAGATTTACTTTGTGATAAAAGTAAAACTAAATCCCGATATTTAGGTTATGTATACTTGTGTGAGTCTGTAAAAGCCTTATTTATACAAATACAAAATGCGTGGTCAACAATTAGATACGAAATCTATCCGTGCTACACAAAAGCTTCGTCCCAAGGTACTACATAACTTGAGAATATTCCCTGTAAAAGCAGTATGAGCCTGAAGGTGTGCATCGTAAACAGGAGTCATACATAATGAAGTACTGACCAATATGATTGTTAATAATAATAAGGTTATTATTACGACGAAAGCAAAATAAGGAAAAGGTAAGAGCATATGCTTCACGAGTATAAAAAACAAAACACAAAAAGTACGTAATTTTTAGATAGACCTACTCTGTGCAAATAAAGTCAGATGGCATATTTAAGGATAAAACGCCTGACGCATACATGCGGTTTATTCTTACACGCACATTTTGAACAATAACATTTGGATTTAGACAAAAAGCATATATATGTAATACGAATGACAGCTTTAGAGGATTACACGATAACAGCGTATTATTGTCAGGGTAGGGAAACAAAATTGAACAGTAATTTGGATATTAAAAAAATGTTTTTTTATTGTCTTATATTACGCTTTTTTTAAAAATAATATTAGCATAATAACAATAAATAGCTTCATAAAATATTTGAATCGACCCTCCCGGCATTCAACGAGATTGGTGGCCATATATTTCCAAGTGAAACACAACCCCTAGTGCTGGGCAGGTAACGTGTGTTTTGGCTGACTTGCGCCAGCATATGTGAGTTATGAGGGCTCGGTTACAGAGGTTATCTCAGGTAGTCTAGCTAAACATAACCTCATCGCGCTGACGGTACACAACGCACAGTGGCCGAGGGAAATGCAGGCTTGCCAAATTAGTAGGGGGCGGCAATGCGTCTCTTGTTTGCAGCAAGTTGTCATTATTATTTACTAAAGACGAGGCTAAAGCAAGTCTTATAATTTAACTCTAAAACCTTACTGAAGCACTATAAAGTCATATGTTGTTTTTCTCGCTATTTGTTATATAACATGTTTACAAACGTCTTGCAAATACATATGTATATTTTATATATTATATATTTGTGTGTGTGTGTGTGTGTGTGTATGTGTGTGTGTGTGTGTGTGTGTATGTGTGTGTGTGTGTGTGTGTGTGTGTGTGTGTGTGTGTGTGTGTGTATGTGTGTGTGTGTGTGTATGTGTGTGTGTGTGTATGTGTGTGTGTGTGTGTGTGTGTGTGTGTGTGTGTGTGTGTGTGTGTGTGTGTGTGTGTGTGTGTGTGTATGTGTGTGTGTGTGTGTATGTGTGTGTGTGTGTGTGTGTGTGTGTGTGTGTGTGTGTGTGTGTGTGTGTGTGTGTGTGTGTGTGTGTGTGTGTGTGTGTGTGTGTGTGTGTGTGTGTGTGTGTGTGTGTGTGTGTGTGTGTGTGTGTGTGTGTGTGTGTGTGTGTGTGTGTGTGTGTGTGTGTGTGTGTGTGTGTGTGTGTGTGTGTGTGTGTGTGTGTGTGTGTGTGTGTGTGTGTGTGTGTGTGTGTGTGTGTGTGTGTGTGTGTGAGTTGTGTATATGATACAACGATATAACGTAGTGGTAGGAATTTTACGAAAGATTGTGTAAGTATATCAACATTAATATATTATAATAATATATTTTATGAAAAAGGTCCAAAAGGTTGTTTTTAATAAAAATATTTTTTGTAAATTTTTAATTAATACTAGAAATGCATTTTGCCCTCTGTTAAAAACACAGAGATTTCTGCTGGAGTAGAGACGAGGTCTTGAATGTTTTAGCGCTAGTACTTATGACTTTGCAAACATCAATGCACATGAAGTACAACGTACAATCTAACTGTGGGATTTATATAATACTGTAAAAGCCGTGTACGGAGAGTTTTATATTTTAACGGTGTTCCAGAAGATACGTTTCAGGAAATTACATTCGTTCCCTAAATGACCGCCATAAAACGTTCTTATCAAGTGGTCGCTGCTTCTGCTTCGCGGGGAACTAATGTTTTACACCACCAAACTTACCGCCCTGGCTGCGAAGGAAGGCAAATACTGTTCACGATATTCTCATTATAAATTTAATTAGTTAATTTAAGTTTAAAAACAGCTACATTAGTCGATAGTTAATGTACAAATTTATTTTTATATTTTCTTCATGGAAATAAAGTTGAAATAATTTATAATATTTATTTTTTTCATTTTAAACTTTGAGCCTTTGTTCGATACTGATTATTTTAAGTCCTTGTCCCAATATTTCTGCTCTTATTCATTAGTTCTTCTATTAGTTCGCACTCTCTCTATTTATATTTATAAAACTCGTTAAAATTTTCAATCGCATACAATTCGCTTTAAGTGTCCGATCATGTACAAAAACGTAAGAGTATACGTTTTATCATTTACCGTGACGTGTTTCAATGTATTTTTAAGACGCTTGTATAACAATATTTATACTATTCTCCCAGACTCTGTTGAAATGTTTTCTTTAATTCAATGGTCTATATACAAGATTTACTACCTTTGTTTTCCCTATTCAAACTCTTATCGTTTTCATTCTCACCTTTCCTGAATGTCTTTTCAAATTGAAACGTTTGTTTCTTATGATATAGTATATATTTGTTTCCGCACACTTACCTTAAATCTGTCAATTAAATGTTATAACTTATTTGTTTTATCATATTTCTCGATAATTCCTTACTTCGCCTGCTATTTCTTTACGTTATTATGGGTTATGCGGTTATGCTTGCATATTCGATTTACATATCCTAATACGGTTATGTAAATCGTGTGTGGAATATAATATATGATAAGGGGTAAGGGGCCATTAACCAAAACATATGTATGAATGTAAATATATATATATATATATATATATGTGTGTGTGTGTGTGTGTGTGTGTGTGTGCGTGTGTGTGTGTGTGTGTGTGTGTGTGTGTGTGTGTGTGTGTGTGTGTGTATTAGCCTATAAACTATTTAATAGACCTAACGGATACGGATTATATATTTAATACCAAGAGCTTACATATATTTTTGCCGGGCTGTGAATGGGATAGCTCACGCTTGTAATGTTAAAACTTCGACAGTCACCCTTCATTTCTCCACGACATGGAAGTAGGTTAGGTATGGGTTCATACGATGATTCCAGTAGACATACACGACCTTGAGATACACTTAAACTGGACAAAGTTTACTCTATAATTTGTCTCTGAAATCGTGTTGACTTATCTTACCAGGCAAAGATAGAATCGACAGTCGTGTAGGCATCACCATCGGTCTCATCTGCGTAAGTTCAGGTGGTTTGAAACTGTGGAGGGATGTTCCTTCTGCAACTGAAAACACATTTAATGTCTTTATTACTTTTATAACAATAAACACGTTTAATTAAGTTTTATATAGAATTTAAAAAAGTTTATTACATATAACTCTGTTAAACATTCCTATACACAATCTGATGTTTGATTGATCGTTTCACCCTATCAACAACAAATCAGAGTCCTTCTTGGTAACCAATATAATAACAGTGAGCTGAATACAACCCTAACAATATAAACGTAGACCCTGCACTTATTGTTTCTTTATTTCCGATTCTCGGGGATATTAGGCCTAGGTGAGGGCGCGGGCTCTTTTTTGTAAAAATGTTCCTTCAGCCTTCCTACATCCTGACACTAACCAAACCGATTTCTAAAATATTTTCAAAATATCAAACTTTATTACATTCCTTTTATTAGCTCAAACTCTCCTTATATATATATATTTTAAATCTTATCAATTAATAATACAAAACGTTTGTTTCATCCAATCAATTTCATATCCATTTTTGTTTACCTATAGGATATAACAATTGATCTCAAAACAGTTTTTTTTGCAATAATCAAAATATAAAAAATTGGGGGTCTAGGTCAGATTCAAAAAGACTATCTTTATGTAAAAGTCTAGCGCTTTGGCACTACGCCTAAATTCCCATAGCTAAGATATTTACTTTTCAAAGTTGTATATGCATTTTCCTTTTGCCACAGTATTGATATCATTGAGATCTCAATTGCACAACCTTAATTTTTGAGATTGTAACAACACAATAGCATAAATATTGCTCTGGGATCAAAATTGAATAAAATAATAAAATAAACAAACAAACTGGATTAACAGAATCGAACCTTACTTCACAAACGAACAAAGAGAAAGGAAATCGAAAAGAAACTATAAAATAATGCATTTGGCGGAAAAAAGAAAACGTATACATAGTAAGAAACAAAAGTAACAGTCAAACACCATAGATATAAAGAAATGAAAGATTTCTAGGATATTTGCTATCTATTTGGCCCCTCATTATTGTTATTCTTAAATATTTATATACATATTCAGATTATTTGTAATTATAAAATTAAAAAAAATGAAATACAATTTTTCTTTGTTGGTTTAAGTAGAGATGACTTGAAAAAAAGTCATATTAGTTGTTTTGTTTTTAAATATAAATGTATTATAATTGGTATTCAAAATATTAAAACTAAAAATTTCGTAAGTGGCGTGATATAATCCTCAATGGTATAATGGTGTCAAGAAGGTATTTGTGTCACTTAAATACAGTTAAAAATAATAAACAAAGCAATTTTGTTTACTGCATTCTATCTAACGCCAACTAATTATGATTTTAAAATTTAGACGAGAGTTCTAATCTCTATAAGCTATTGATGAAGTCTGCAGAGACTATAGTGCAGTGCACCTATATTTTAGAAAAACTACAATATATAAATCATAAATCGTACTAAAGTAAAATGAATGACTTCTGAACTAGTGATATAATGACCTGACATTGTTTTAAAAGTCAATGTAATATATACGACTATTGTTACCAATGAGAAGGAAGTAGGGTGTTACTAGAAGGGGAAAAATATTAAATTTAACTGAAGCTCTTAATTTAGAGGGGACGATCTAAGTTGTAGATAGAATTCGTCGACTGGGATGTTTACAGTCGACATTTTTCATTTATAATCTTGCAATAAATCACATAAAATGAACAACCACGAAAATGTATATAAATCTATTACAAACATCTTTGTACTTTGTTCTATCTGCAAGTCTGTTTGGGAGATTATATGGGCATGGTTGTTTCTATCTGACTTTCTGTCCCTTTATCTAACCTTTTTTTTCTTCAAACTATCCTTTACTTTTTCATTATGTTACTGGTTGCCGTTCTTTCTGTCTTTCTACAGCCTACACCTTTATATAACTGTGTCTACTTGTTTGAGTTCTAACCTGTCTTCCCAATGCTTTTTTGTTTCTCTGCCTAACAATATTGTTATATGCGTGCTTTCCACCTGATGTTTTTCTTTAAGCTCGCCTGTTTCCTTCACAAACTTCCACCATTTATATCTTCTGTTCGTAATGTCTAACCCTGCATTTTCTAAATGGTATTGAATGTGCTGCAAATAGGTCAATGCTTTAATGAAACTCTAAAGTAAATTACGAAAGTTTTGTAAGATTTTATAAATTTATTTGAAGTTCGGCTGGCGATGTCATTGTGGTGATGTATTTTCTTCAGGCTTAGGGTATTATGTACAATTTATAAGTTTTTACTTACAGTAAAATTATTTCTATCCAATTTACAACATTTTAAAACTCTTTGGAACTAGTTTAAAATATTTGATAGGGCATTTATTACTAACGATAACAGGTTACAAGAAGTTCAAAAGTTACATCCATCAGGAAAACACACATTTACAAATACTAAAGCATAAACAAGTCATTGTATTTTGCGGCAATACAGAAGTCTTTAACACAGCGCTAAGTTGATTATCTAACTTTATATTCGACGTGTGTAGTGTTTAGGCTCGAGATTGAATATTTATATTGGTTTTAACAACTCAGGTATTAAAATTGGATATTGAGGGAGAGAATATAGCAAAGTAGTATAGCAAGCTACAGTGAGTTTTAAATTATCTGACAAATAATGCAAACCTCTGTAGAAAAAGTTCCGAATGGTAAAACCGCTTCTTTTCAGTGTATCAGTGTTTACAGGTGAATGGGTATTTTCAACAAATTCGCTTTTAGTTGAATCCCAACCAAATCACCAAGCCCGAACATGATATCTAATGATTCTATAATGTAAAAGTTCTAGTTGTAGTCCAGGCAAAAGTTCCGAATTGCAGTTTATCATGAACCAAGAGGAGCGCATTAATTTAAAAAAATAACTTTTGAATGTTTGTTTGTGTGTTAACGAGGTTGCATAACTCTCTGCAGAATTAAAGTTTCTATAAGTTTGGTTGCACGTTATACGTACATATCAAGTGTATTCTTAACCGAAAATGATGCCAACTTACAAAAACTGAATTCCTTAACTAACCATTTAGATAATATATAGGTTGGTGAATCAATTCCCGACACAATTGGCCTCACGGCATCGCCTACTTTATGTATTTTTGGGAGACAGTACAACCTAGGTAAAACAGGATTAGAAATATGAAATTTAAAGACAACTTTCTTTGAAATGACTAAATTACATTCCTTAATAACGTTTACTGTTTCTTTAACTAATTTATTTAACGGATTTTTTGACAATTTATCATAAGGTCCAGTTTCTAACAAACAATTAAGAATACTTGATTTTGTAGAGAAGGTTAAAAATATTAGATTAACCGATGAAGAAATTTTAGTTTCTTTTGATGTTTGTTCTCTGTTTCCAAGTATTCCAGTACCGGAAACTTTAAATTTGTTAAAAGAGTTTTTAATTGAGAATGGAATGATGTCGATATTGAAAGAGTTGACCGGTTTGTAAAATTAACTAATTGTTGTATGAATAATAATTATTTTCAATTTAATAATAAGTTTTATAAACGAAAAGATGGTACAACAATGGGAAACAGCCTATCACCTTTTTTAGCAGAACTCTTTATGAGTCATTTTGAATTAGGATTGAAAAAGAAACTTAAATATTTTCCTTGTGTCTGGATAAGATACGTTGATGATATTTTCGCTATATTTAATATTAAAGAATTTCAAATAGATCCATTTCTAAGGATCATCAATGATCAACATCCTAATATTAGATTTACTTATGAAATTGAAAAAGATAAACGTTTACCGTTTCTTGATGTTTATTGTATTAGAAATAAAGATAAAATAGTTTTTGATGTTTATAGAAAGCCAACATCCAATGATAGATTTATTCAAAACGAATCTAACCATTGTAACCAACACAAATTTGCAGCTTTCAATTCTTTATTTAATAGGTTGATTAATATTCCTTTGAGTAAAAGACGTGTTGATATTGAATTAGAACATATTAAAAGTACAGCAGAATTTAATGGTTATGAACGTAAAATTATTGATAATATGCTTAGGAAGCAAAAGATTAGGATTTTTCGGAAGAAATTAACAACATTACCTTTGGAAACTAAAGAAGAAAGCCGTTTTATTAGTTTACCTTTTGACAAAGTTTTAGCCAAAGGTCTGGAGGGAATTTTTAAGAATGTTAAATTGAGAGTTGCGTATAAAAATCATAATAACCTTAAAAATTTATTAGGTAATGCAGTAGGTAAGTCCTATTCCTCATTCAATTTTATATTCATTTGTTAAAAAGGATTATGATTTATATATTAAATTTTGTGTTGGTTATAATTTTAAAAAACAATTTTAATTATGTATTTATTGTATTTTTAATTTATATTTTAGTAAGTTGACGTAAGATATCTTGCTTTCACTCGATGGGTGTGGCTACGCCTTGTTTAACAGGTGGGGCCGAGGCGGTCGGAGTGGGAGTGACTAGTTCTGTAGATTATAAATTAGGTATTTTTCTAGCGTTAATCAGTCTTTGTATGTTTTCCCTCTGAGGATGGTTACTTTGTAACTGAAATGTACATAAGGGTAAAATAAAAAACGTTTAGTGGTTAAGAGGTTTTTGTGTATTTATTAAGTAATATGTCCCTTTATCTTAAACTAAATATAATTCTTAAAAGACAGTTTTGGAAAAACTTGAACAATTGATAAAAGAATTACAATGGTATAGATAAACGCTTTTATTGGTTTCGATATTAAAATAATTGCAAACAAATTAAATACATGAGCGTTCTACATTTTAATATATAAGTAATAATGCATTATTTTTTTTAAAGTCTTAAAGTCGAAAAAAATGTTTACTTTACAAATACCGAGTGTAATCTCACTTCTAAAGTTGTCATTGGTGTGTTTAATCTGTGGCCACAAATGTCACGGGAGCAAACCACGCCCTTAAGACGTGACAGCTCATTAGGTATTCAGACAGAATCTGTGCGGTTCATCAATGCATAGTGTTCAATATGGTTGGGGTTGGCTTAGGCTTCACAAGCGAGCCGGGAGCATGTATATTAGAATACTTGCAATATCTGCCCTCTGCTGAGCTTGTAGTTTGGTATATATATATATATATATATATATATATATATATATATATATATATATAATAAATTTAAAATATTTCAAACACAAGAATACTTTTAATGAATATATTTATTCAAAGCTTTTCGCCGATAAAAAAGTATCAGCATCTTCAGGAAAAATAATTATCTAATAAAAATCATATATATATATATATATATATATATATATATATATATATATAATAAAAATATATATATGTATGTATTATCCACTATTGCTATCAATTATACGCCTTTATTACATAGTTTTTCCAGGCGAAAAACCACTCATGATTATCAACACGCCATTATATATATATATATATATATATATATATATATATATATATATATATATATATATGTTAACTGGTATTATCTGATATTTAACTGATTTTTTGTATTAACGCTATTACTTTTGTCAAAGTACCTTATAGTTCTAATACTACATTTGGACTCCTACAATAAGGTACGTCAAAAATATTGAAAATGCTAGTACTGCCAATAAGCGAAATACTTCATACAAACGCATGAAGAAATCTGAAATAAAATATTCTTCTTTATGAAAGTGCTATTTAGCAATATGATAATATATACATAAAACAAGAAAAAAGAATTCATCCAAGAATTACAGTTCATGAAATCGAGTGTATTCATTACATATTTACTTTAAAAGGAGCCCAAATTGGAATATTTTCAATTTTTGCACCAAACATGAACAAATACAATTTGTCTCTTGACTAAATAATAAAATCTCTGTATCCTATTATTTACAAATACATAGTATTTTTGTTGTTTGTAAGAAATAAGGCGAATATAAACACCAAGTACGGTGCTTGTTTGGGTGTAATATAATAAAGATAGAAATTGTAACTTTAATATTCTCATGTATTCTAGATTCACTGAAATATCAGATTTTATTTGTAACGTAACAAATACATAGTATAAACAGAATTCTTTTAAAGTCATTTGAAATTTAGGTTAACGAAGAAAATTTTATTTCAGTTACTTTTTAATAAATATTTACAAATAATATAAGTAAGGAAACATATAATAAATGTTGCAATAGCTGAATGTTGCAATTGCTGATTCACCACATAACCTATAACGTAAAATCAGCTGTTTTATGAAATCTTATGTTCAAATGGAACGTAAGAACGTTTCCTATTCTATGTCAAATGGAACGAAATAACTATATTGCATACATTGTCCTTTTCCTTAAAAGTTTATCTTTAAAAAATTAATTCATTAAATTTAATAATGAAATAATATTTTTTTAAACTATATTACCATCAAGTACCATCCACTATAAGTTGAAACAAATGTATTTGACCTAGAGTGGATGAATAAAACGTGTTTTATAAACGATTGTAAACTTGAACAAGATATATATATATATATATATATATAGGGAAAGTATAAAATAATAAAAGGAATTAAAAAATAAACACGATTTAAAGACCCGTTTTTGGTCTTCGCTCAATTAAATGTAATTGAAATGAAACAAAGTGTTACATCTTTTACTACTTTATTATTATTTGTTTGATTATTTCAGATTAAAAACTAAAATGTTAATAATTTTCGTACAAAGTATCGGTAATTTATATAACGCTGTGTAAATTTCTTTTTAAAACACTCAGCTTTGTCTATATTGTCGTAACGGGAGAAGTAATTTATCGCCGGGGTCACCGTGACCGCATCGGCAAAGCTGCTCCGCGTGTGTTGGACGTGAAAGCAGAGACGTTGTTTGCAAATATTTTATGACTCCATACACACCACTTATAAAAGGTTTTTTGTCGCGTTTCGGTTTTAAACAAAATAGAGTCTCATACGTTCACACCAAGGTACAATGTATTTAGTTATGAATATAATTTTACACCATTATAAGTAACAAGACATTTATAGCGTCTGTGAAAAAGACGAGGGGAGGGGAAATTTCATCTGAAACAAAGTAAAGTATGTAAAGTACATAACATGTCTAAATCGATAACATTCTGTATATAAAAAGAAAAATTAATTAAAGCTTTTAACAAAAAAATAGGAACGCGCGTCATTTAATTGAGGCAATAGTCCAAATCTACCATTTTTCTTTCGACTACTCTCTGTTTTTCTATTATGACGAAAAATATAGCCCCGAAGGCAAACCGCTTAAAACATACTTTGTTGGTTTTCTGTTACCAACTCATAGTTTGTGTTTATTTCCATAGACCTGTTCTTTATTTGTTCACTAAACTGTTCAATCATATATTTCTACAACATAATAATTTAAGATTATAATATTAAACGAAATTATTATTATTATTATTTACTATTGAATATGAATATTATTATTATTGTTATTGGTATTAAAATTATATATTTTTTAGGCTGATAATAAAGA